>PVJC01046362.1:0-13340 GCA_004026665.1 Murina feae
TCTACCTCCAAATGCTTGGGGGATCTTGAGGCAAAGGGCCCTGCTCTTTGGCTGAGTACATGTCCTAGACGGGGAGCTGGCTCTGGGAGTGCTAGAAGGAAGCCAGGAGTCATAGATGGATGGTAAAGGCCATCTGATTGATCTAATCCCTCTCCATTTACAGATAGTGAAACCCAGACCCACAAATGAGAAGCCACTTGCCTAAGGTTATACAATGTCATTCAAGAAGTCAGTGACAGAGCCAGGCTAGAATCCAGGAGTCTTGACCTCCTGTCCTCAACAACCTCTCAAGTCTGGGCTAGTCTCAGATCAGAATCACAAAATTCCAGAGCTGAGGGAATATTTTGTATTTTTCTTATTTTCTAATTTGCAAGGTGGGAAAACTAAGGCCCATAGTGAGAAAGAGACTTGCCTGAGGTCACTGAACAGTCAGTGGGGACCAGGTCCCAGGGGTTTTCTGCTTCTCAGGTAAGGGGTCTAGCAACTTAGCTGATACACCTGGCTAAAGGCCTCTGGGAAAGAAAGCCCCAGAGGAAACCCACAAAACCTGACCCAGGGCAGGATAGAGTTATCAGGTCCACATTCCAGGGCTACATGCAGACCAACAGTCCTCAAGGTTTCTACAATTCCAGATAGGCAGAGTGAGAAAAGTCTTTGGAACCTATAAATCCTCCCCACAACTAGATTCACTGTAGAGATGGAGAAAATGAGGCTCAGAGGGAAAAGACTTGGTGTAAGTAGAGTTAAGGACCCTGTCTTCTAAGATTATATAGGCCATGATTTTCCCATCACATTATTATGTTTCTACCCCCTAGTCAAGGAATTTTTGTCATCACAGAGCAGGGAGTGGAGGCAGATGGATTTCCTTAAGGAACGGCCATCTCTACGTCAAGTTATTAGTAAACCTAACAGGAAGAAATGGGCTGAGAGGGGTGGAAAAGGCCAAGAGTCAGGGTACTTATTCTCATACTCCAGCCTCTAAACTAGGCTTGTCAAAACCCAGAGGTCTCATTAAGCCTCCTATACCCTACTTCCAGGCTGGAATAAGGCACTAGTCTGCACATCCTGGACTCTGGAGACACTGGAGCTAGTTTCAAAAGTGGTTTGTGTATGTTGAAGTTCCCCATGGTGCCACAAGGTCACAGAACCCACTCCTGCCATGACTCACCTTTTTGGATTGAAAATAAACCTCCAGTTTCATGGAGGCACAATTGTTCAAGGTCATCAGCCTCCTGCAAGGAAACAAAGCAGTGCTCATCCAAGGGTCCCAACCCTCAAAGTCTTCAGGGCACAACACTCTCAAGATGCCATCCACTAATTCACTTACCCAGACAATGAAACTTTGTGAAGGTTTTAGTGCTAGACACGATGCTGGGGAGATTATGGCCTCAGCTTTCTGAGAGCTTATAGATGTGAAAACAAACTGCTACAGAAATGAGAAAGGTTCAAGAACAAAGTGGATAGGAGGCATAGCAGGCACAAGAGGGTGGGACAAGGAACTTCCATTAATGGAGGGGTTGTAATTAGATAAAGCTTCTTGGAAGACAGAAATGGAATTTGAAGGGAGAGAGACAGAGGGATTCCTATCCCAGAATTCAACAGGAGATTTGGACAAGGTAGAGAGGAAAACAGTAGACAGACCAGTGCAGTTATGAGAGGGAAGCGAGGCTGATAAGGTTAGTCAAAACCAGATTGCAAAGGGTCTCAGGTATCATGCTAAAAAGCTTTGGATTTTCCCTTCAGGCAGTGACACATTTTAAAAAGAGGAGTGAGTGTATGCCTGGAAACAGACTCTAGTGGCTGTTGGGCCACTGGGCCATGACAAGGAGGGGAATGCATAGATGGAAGCAGGAAGGCCAGTTAGGAGGCTATGATGGACCCAAGAAGTCATGGTTTGACCTCAAACCAGAGCCAAGTCTGTGTACTAGTAAGTAGAGAGGGGACAAATCAGAGGATGGTCTGTGGGACCTAACTGAAGGAAAAAAAGAATCAAAGCCTAGTGTTTGCTTTCCAGCTAAAATTCCTGGTTGGGTGAGGGTGTCACAGACCCAAAAGGCAGAGTGAGCGGCATGACTCCAGTACATGAGCTTTGTTAATAGCTGAATCTCCTCCTGTGTTAGGGGAACAGGAATTTTTTTTAACACAAGGAATCCTTAAGCTGGGCCCCAGCCTCCCATGTTTGGCCCTCAGCCCCCTACCTGCACAGGGCCCTCAAAGAGTCCTTGTCCAGAAAACTGTGGTCTTTCTTCACAGAGCCAATATCCAAGGGAAACGAACCTTCTGTATGGCAGAGAGAAGCCAAGATGAGTTGACGGTGGTTGGTCAGAAATTCTGCCAGGGGTCCTTGAGCTGGAAAAGGGAGGCTGGGGAAGCAGGAAGGCAGGCCAGCAAGTATAGAGCAGAAGGAGGATGCCTAGAGGAAAGGAAGAGTCCAGGGAGCTCGGGTTGGCTATCAGAAAGAATAAGCAGAGGCCTGGAAGGCAGAGCTGGATAAGAGGACCCACTGGTCAGTGAGGCATGTTCATGGGGGACAGCAGGCCTGAGGTGGCTGCCAAGAATCAGCATGGACTCCCTTATTTCCTTTTGAATCCTGGGCTGCTCAAACAGGGAACCTCCTCCCTGACCCAAGGTGAACTGGGGAACCAGAGAGAACAAGGACAGAAGAAACACTTCCTACTGCTACCCATAGCATGGGCCCAGTACCTGGGGTTTGGGGAGAATAGGTGAGATAGGAAGGAAAGAGGAGGAGGTAAGAGCAGCCAAAAAAATCCCACACCTCTCTGCCTTATTGGTAAAATCAGCTCATTGATTTATTTCCTAGCATTCACTGAGCATCTACTTTGGGCCAGACACTGGGGACACAACAGCAAATAAGACATAAAGGGTCCCTGATTTTACGGGCTTCCCACTCTCCTGGGGGCAAAAGACAAACAATACATAAAACAAACAATAGAATGAAGTAATAAATGATACAAAAGACATCAGCCAAAGTGTTGGGGTAAAGAGAGGCTGGGTGGGGGCTATTCCTAGAAAGGTGATCTGCAGAAGATCACCTCTCTGATGGGGCTGTGACTTTTGAGCTGAGTCTTGAAGAACGAGAGGGTCCAGCCAGGCAGAGGGCCAGGGTACGCAGCTTTTGCAGTCAGAGAAAGGATCTGATTTGCTCCATTTTACATATGAAAAAATGGAGGGAGAAGGAGGTTAGGGAAGGAGAACCTTACCTTCAAAAAACTGAGCATACTGAGGAAATCCTGTTGCTTGGAGCCACTCACATGCTTTTTTGGCCCCAGCTTCTAAAACAGAACAGAGGGGGAGAATGAGGCAGAGAAATGGGATTAGCAAGGGTGCTGCCTTCTGCCTCACTTCCAGCAGGCAGGCACCTCTAGTTCTGGTGATCCAGAAATAGCAAGAGAAGCATGGAGGAGCCAGCATATTTGCTTCATGTCATAGCCAGCTAGGATTTACCCTCTACTCCCCAAGCCTCACTCATTCCCCCTATGCTCGGAGACCCCTTTTTTGAATTTCCTTTTTTGAGCCTCATTCTTTTTTTTTTTTAATCCTTACCTGAAGATATTTTTCCATTGGTTTTTAGAGAGAATGGGAGGGAGGGGGAGAAGAGAGAGAGAGAAACATCCATGTGTGAGAGAGAGACATTGATTGCTTGCCTCCTTCACTCACCCTGACCTAGGCTAGGGATTGAGCCTGCAACCTATGTACTTGCCCTTGACTGGGAATTGAACTGGAGACCCTTTGGTCCGCGGACCAATGCTCTAACAACTGAGAAAAACCAGCTAGGGCTCTTGAGCCTCATTCTTTACTTTCCCCAATGCCGAAGAACAGAACCCTCCTAGGCTGTCTGGAATCAAGGAGTACTGCTGGAAGGGAGAGGCACAGCTGAGTCTTCAACCCTTTCTCAGGGAGCCATTCCATTCCATGGCCAGCTGGGGAGATGAAATGTTCACCAATCATTAGTCTCTTTCTCCTCATCATATCTAACATTCTCCAGCACTTTCATAAATCTCAAATCTCACTGAATACACACACAAGAAGCTGTGAAGAAATTTTTACTATCCCCATTTCTTGGATCTCAAAATGAGCTCAGAAAGGAAGGGCTCGTCTATACTTTCCCGGTTGGTGGGGTAACAACCTCAGGGCTGGAGTCCAAGTTCAGTCTGACTCCAGCTCAGGGTTCCCTCTTCTGACATGGTGGCTGCCCCAGTGTTCTCCCTCCCCTACCACTCATCAAGTTCCAGCTCTCTCTCCCCTGGGAACCTCCCCGGACTGCTCCAGCTCTCCCCTGAGACTGGTCTATTTGCAGCATAACCCAGTGCTGACTGTCATGCTGACACAGTGCTGGCCTATGGACATCTTGGAGGGCAGTGACTGGGTCAGCCTCCTGCCTCTGCTCTGGGAGTTCCTGGCACTGAGCAGGACACCCCTGCCAGCCTCAGTGCAGACATGCTTCTGGACTGCAGCCACAGAGCAGGCCCTACTGGCCCAGTGTACGCTGAGTGCCAGGAGCAAAGCCCTGGGACTGCTCAGACAGCTATTTGTCCCTACCTAGCATTGAGGATGGGGCAGGCTGCTGGCTCAGCAGAGCTGCTCTAGCCATGAGTCCTGTCCTCATTTCTTCCATTTTCTTAGTACCTGTGACCAAGGAACTCCAAGGAGACTGATGGGTTTTTTCAAGGCAGCAAGTGCTCTCCTCTGCAGTGCCCTCCCACAAAGAATCCAGAATGAGAACCTTGCAGCCGGGACTGACAATTTAAAGTACAAAACTGTATTTCAGATATGCTGTGTGAATAGAGGAGGAAAGAAAGAGTATGGGAAAGTGGAATTTGGTCAGAAAAACTAACAGGATCCTCAAGGGTCATAAACTAATGAGGGGGAGAAGAGTGCTTTTGGGGCAAAAAAGGACGAGTGGGGCTGCACACTTGTGCATTTTCACAAGTGTGTGCACCCGGTGTTGCACCCTGGTATCTGCCTCTGTGTATAGCTGCATCCAAGTTTGCTCATGTCCATGATCCACATGGATTGGTGTGGACTTATGCACTTGCATACACACCCCTGCAGACCCTTTGGTATGTGCATAAACCTGCATCCATGTGTACGTATGTGCATGTTTCTTATTACTGCAACTCTCTAACCTATGATGCAGAGCTAGGAATCACTAGGACCTCCAAGAGATCCTGGAAAGCTAGCACTACCTCAGTCCCTCTGGCAGAGGGCAATGCAGGCCTGGGAAAGCCTCTAGGTCTCCAGGCAGGTGGTGGTTTGGAGGATGGGAGGTGTGATAAGAGCAGTGTGAAGGGATTTCATACTTACCCAGGGAGCACTTGAAGGACAAGATTTTGTTACTAGGACAGCTGAGCCAACTGCTACAACCAACGCCTAAACTCTTATTCCTGCCACACACCCAAGAGAAGGGCCTTCCTTGTCCTCAGAGCCCCTCCCAGCAGCCAGCTCTGCTTTCCTGTCATTGAGACAAAGAGGAGATGCCAGATCGGAGATTCTAGAAAGGTGGGCATAAAAGGAAATAGTGACACCTAAAAGGCCATGAGTCTGATATGGCCACCCAAGTCAGGGGAGCCAATCCCTAGGGATAGTCATGCATGTCACACACTTGAAGTCCACTACAGTCCCTTGTCACTCATGGTTTGAGGCAGAACAAAAAGACAAGGAAGGAGAGAGGCATTCACCTGTCCATTATTCTTGTGCTCCTCCCTAAGCTTAAGGGGCGGGGGGAGGCAGAGCACAGTGATCAAGTCCTATATCTTGCCATCTGCCTGAGCCATAGGTTCCATGGAAGAGTGATGGGTTGCCTGCTCTCCTAATGCTAGGCAGTGGCCCTAGCCAGGGTTGGAGGGAAAAAGATCAGATCGTTCAGGTGAGTGCCAAATTGTTTCATTCATACTTAGGGCCCTCTAGCCCCTGCTATTCAAAGTGTGGTCCCTGGACCAGCAGCAACAGCATCACCTGGGAGCATGTTAGACACACAGGGGCCAAGCTCACTGAACTGGATCTCCATTGAACTAGATCCTTAGGTGATTAACAGCACATTAAATTTTTAGAAGCACTGACCTAAATCACTTAGCTCAAGGATTCTCATCCTTGGATGCACATTAGAATCAACTAGGAAGTTTTAAAAATACCAATTTCCTAAGTTCCCATCCCCAAAGGCTGATTTTATTGGTCTGTGGTGGAATTCTCCAAATCAGTATTTTAAAAAAACTACAGTATGGAGCATGCTGAGGTCCAGGAGACTTTTCCAAGTCACACAGTGTTAAGTGTCATTACTGAGACTATGATCCTGATTTTCAAATTCCATGTCAATCACTCTTCTCCATGGTATTATGTATACCTGCCCTCAGATGCCAGGTAAACAAGGGACTTAGACTCAAATGAACCATCTCCAAACCCTCAAACTTGTTTTCTGTCCCTTCTGGTCTAGTGGAGTGATAAGCTTGAGTTTAAATCTCAGAGCTGTCAGTCAGTAGCTCTCTGACATTGGGCAAGTTGCTTAACTTCTCTAAGATTCAGTTTCATCCTCAGAAAAATAAGAGCATTCAATAAAATATTGGACAGAAAAATATCCCTGACATGTAGTACCAAGCACCCAACAAATAAGTTCCCTCCCCATCAAGCCTGCCAAAGAAAAAGGAAAGGGGAGAAAGAGGCCCAGCTAGAGTTCCCTTCTGGGTCTAGAAAATGGAAGTATCCATATCCCTGTCAAAATTGGAGCCATATGGCTCAGGAAAGTGAGATTCTGAGGCAGAAGTTTCACAGTAGCTCAAAAAGACAAAGGAGACAAGAATTCTGAAGCAGGGCTCTAGCCTGAATCCCCAGCAACATACCACCCCATGGAGAGCTAGGAGGCCCTGAGGCCTACTCCCAGGTGAGCAGTCAGGGATTAAAACTGAGCTAAGGTTTTTTGCCTTCATCCCTCCACCCAGCCCAGCCTGCCCAGAATCAATTCACCTGGAGCTGGTGCCCAGGTAGTCCAGACTAAGGACTGCCTTATGTGCCTGGCAGGGAGAGTGACACGGGGCAGGCTGAGAAGAGTAATGTAGAAATGTCTGCCTGTGGCCCTTGGTCCTGCCTGTGTCCAGATGTGCAGATTCCAGTAGTTTTAGCCTCCATATCAGGGGTAGAGAACATCCGGCCTGTGGGCCATGTAAGTACTGAAAAATCATTTGGTCTGGCCCTGCCAAGGTATTAGGGTGAATTAATTAAATGTTTGGCCAAATATAGCAGGCTAATTTTTAAGTTGATAACTTTGTATGGCCCGAGAAAGATATAAATATCCAAATGGCCCTTCACAGAAAAAAGGTTCCCCACCCCTGCTCTATATCATGCAAGCTGTGCTCTGGCCAAGACTAGGCTAATATGCCAGGACAGGTCAGGGATGGCACCAGCTGGCACAAGCTGGATTCCATCGAGATTTAAGCCCAAACTCTCCCCCTGTGGAGGAGCCCAGATGAATTGAGCCCCCCAAAAATGAGGGAAAGGCATGCTAGAGAGCTCTAGAGTCAAATCTGACCTCAGGGCCACAGTCACAAGTTTCCTGAAAGGAACATCAAATAAGGACCGGCTAAGCAAAAGCAGATGCTTTTTGAGGTCAATGATGGTATCTGCACCTACATTTTCACAGGCCACATACCAGGGATCCTCTTAGCACGAAGCACTTTTTCTGTGCAGAGAAGGATGCAACAAGGAGAAAAGCAGGACTTCTGATCTTGGTATGTGCTCTATGGGGGTAGAGTTTATGCACTCAGGAGAAAGGCAGCAACATTCCCCTGGAAGAAATGCAATAATACTCAACATGATAACTGAATTAGAGAAAAATATTTTTCCAATTAAGCTGCTCCCATACTTGCTTCCAAAGTCATCTTAAGCAACTTTCATCATTCTCTAAGCTTTCATTTTCAAATCTACACAGTGAGGGATAATAACTTTCCTGCCTACCTTCCTGGTTAGTCTAGATGTGGTCAGGTTCTATATGGTTTTGAAAGTATCTATATGAAAGCTATCATTAGAAAGGGCTTCCTTTGTTAGAACTACTTGTATTTCGTATTCACATGGTCTTAAAGGCTCCATTCTTATTGTGTCCTAGTTGTAAAGAAGCGAGAGAGAAAGCTAAGAGGAAAAGCAAAAGCAGTGGGCAACTAAACTTTGGGAAGCCAGATCTCACCAACTGTACCTTCTTCACACCACTATTAGGAAACTTGCATCCTTATGTCTTGTGGTCACTAAGTGGGCTGTGAGATAACTGCCCAGACCCTGGTTCAGCCTGCTCCCCTCCCAACCCAAATTCTAGCTCAGGTCTAGGGACCAAGCAAGACACAGGTCCCAGGACCAGCAATGGGTAGATGTCATGGGGGCTAGGATCAAAGTGTCTTTGTTTGAACTCAGGCTGAACATTATAATATTTATTTATTTATTTATTTATTTATTTATTTATTTATTTTGTGCTCACCTGAGGATATGCTTAGAGAGAGGGAAGAAGGGAAGAAGGGAAAGAGGGGAAAAATATTGATATAAGAGAGAGATACGGTTACCTTCTATACTCGCCCTGACCAGGGATCGAACTGGCAACCTATGGTGCACAGGACAACATTCCAACCAACTGAATCACTCCAGCCATGCTAATCTGGCGAGTTTTTAAAAATGCCAGTGCCTGAGCACCAGTCATGGCCAAATAAATTAAAATCTCTGAGGACAGACTTTGTTTTTTATTTGTTTTCGAGAGTTCTCCAGGTGATTCTAAAGTGCAACCAAGATAGAGAACTACTGCCCTAAACAGATGTGGCCAGCTAAAAAGCTATAGCATAGGTCTCTGGAAAGATTCTAGCCAGATGCCAGGCTCAGGCCATTCTAATCACTGGCCCATGTTCTCTCTATGGCTGAGTACGGGAGCAGGAGAGAGCAATGAGCAGTAATGTGAATGCATATGGTAGAACAGGGACTGGTAGGTCTGTGGATGTTTGTGAAGGTAATTTTTTCAAACAGCTGACCTGCTCCATAAGGCACCTTCCAACCAAAGTGTTGGTTTCCTTTATAGTACTTAGCTCCTTATCTGAAAAGGCATCTCCTCCATGGCTCTGATGGCAGGATGACTATCTCTAAAGCAAGATCTGTTATCAGAATGGCCTCTCTCACCTTCAGTGAGTGCAAGAGGAAAGCCAGTATTCTAAAGTGCTGAAGAGAAGCCTGTATTGCCACCATCTATGTGAAAACCCAAGTTCTCAAGGTGGGCTCTGTGAGGCCAAGCTGGTACCCAAGGTAGGCCCTGCTGTTGCACCTGGCAATTGCTACATCCTGACAAGTAGCTTTTCAGATCATTTGTCTTGGTTGATGCAAGGCCTGTTTCCTTTGCCCATCCCCACTCCTAGAGAGGAACCTGCTTAAGGAGGTGCTGGACTTTTGGCTGAGGGCTTCCATTCATTTGGCTTCAAGTGTATATTATTAGCCCCTTTCATCCTCCCATAAGGATACATTAAGGGGCCTAGGCCACAAGAAACATGACCACCCATCCTCAAACTTTAAATGGTGCTTCATTTGAATTTGCACAAGGGGCCTTCTAGGATGGCAATGACCCTGGCAGAGATACTACAACTTGGCTATGCCACCTCTCTCTTTGGGAGACCAAGTGAGAGAAGCCTTCAGAAGGGCCCATACTAAAACTACCATGGATTCCAAGACTACCAAGACTTCCCCTTCCAACCCTAGAGTAGACATTCAGTGTGGTCTGTAATACCCTGTCCATGGAAGATTGGGTGTAGTTTTGTCTTTTCCTGCTTCTACTGCTCTTAGCTGGAATCACAACTCTAATAGATTCTTACAGTGGAGGGAGACGGAGGGAGGAAGGGAGACAAGACCAAAATAGATCTCATCCCACATTCCAAACCTCATAGGAGGAGCACCACAGCAAGGGCTGCTGGATTTCAAGTGGCCTAGATTGGCAGTGCTAGACAATGGCTGGCCTCCAGCTTGTTGGGTTAATGGGCAGAACTTGGGGCTCCTACTATACCTATTCAGATGCCGACTCCCACCTTAGATGGAGCTATAGCTAGATGCCAGCTCCTGCGGTCTCACAAACAACACTTCCGAGAATCCCTATCACAACTGAGGCACCAATGTGGCAAAAGTCCCAAAAGGGTACAGTACTGTGGGGATGGGTAGCAACAAAAGGAAGCCACTGAATCTTCTTGCTGGCCAGTGACAGGTTAACATGTGTGGCTCTCCATTATAATATCCCTCTATCCTCAACACTCCATGGTCAAGGCTACAGGGCCACAGAGATTCTCCAACCAGGGACAATTACCCCCAAGGGACCTTTGACAATATCTGGAGACATTTTTGATCATCACAACTGGGGAGGGATGCAAATAGCATCTATTGAGTAGAGGCCATGGATGTTGCTAAAATTCTACAATGCACAAGACAGCCCCTGCAACCAAAAAAATATGTTCACTTCCAAATATGAAGTATGATACCTCACCTTGGGGCCTCAGGCACACCCAGTCATCCCCATCCCACCTTGGGAATGGCTTGTGGGGTGAGGCAAAGAATTGACTCAGTATTCACTGGAGATCCCTTGACTTTGGACACTATGGGCACCTTTCAGGGTTAACCAGGGAGAGGTAGCAGTTCTAGTTTGGTGTTTTTATAATTATGGAAGTTACATGTGCCCCCCATGAAGCTGTGGCCTGAGCTCCATATGCAGCTGTATAGAGGGTCATAAAGGAGGGTCATAAGAGCCCTGTAGCTAAAGCAGACCTCTGGCTTGCTGGGACTGCTTGAAAATCTGGGTTTAGAATCAGCCAGGCCTGTGGTCACCTAGGCTAGCACTAGATACAACAGGGCCAAAGCAGACAGCTGAAATTCCTGCCCCTCCCAGGGCTTTCCTGTGACAGTTAAGGTCAAAGCTGGCACCTGCTCTGTAGCAGTCTCTCTATTAGTTTTCTTGCCCCCAGGGGATCCTACTCCCAACCCAGTCCCAAGTGTTCTTACAAGGTCATGGTGACAAGGAAAAACAGGTGTTTTAATAAGCCATGTACTAGTCAATGACTTTCAGTCCTCTACCTGGAGACAAGAGATGCCAACTTAACCAGTCTGGGGCAGATGTTAGACCAGTGGTAACTGTTCTCCACTGTGGTATGGAAGATGATTGGATTTAAGGTAGGAGAACTGCATTCTGGTTTTAATTCCACTAAGAAATTCTTAGGTAACCTTGGGAAAGCTACTATTTCTGTCCAAGTCTCAGTTTCCTCATCTAATAAAGGCCATTCACCAAAATCTAGATGTGGAGCAGATGTAGATATGATTGGCAGTGGCTGGCTCAGTGTGGGGAGCTATCCTCCCTCTGCACATTCTCTTTTGGGAGAATCAAGTGAGAGTCCTCGGTGGGGAACAAGACTAAATTTATTTTATTTTCCCTCCTAAGCCAGATCTTCTGATTTCCTGCTTCCAAAGGCACCAAACACCTACGCTTAAATGCCCAGTCATCCTGATCTGTTCTCTTTCTGCTAATGTATTTAGTCACCAAGTTCTATCAACTTTTCCATCAAATGGTCACGGTTTTCCACACCCAACCATGCTCTAGATTCTCATGCCTGCATTATTTCAATCCTCCAAGTTCCCAGCCTCCAGCTTCTCCTTTCAATAGGTCATCCTGACAGCTTCTTTTTCCAAGAGTTCAGCTCTGACCTGGCGACTCTTCTATTCTGCAACCTAACGGGTTCCCCAGAGTCCACAGCCCAGAATGAATATATCAGACTGCTATCTATTTAGCACTTGAGGTTTTCCACACTCTGGACTCAGACTGACTTGAATATGCAAACTCCTACTATTCATCAAGATGGCGTCAAAACATCCCTTCACATAAAGGATAAGTTAAATTAAGTGGCCCCCAACACATTTCCATTACCTTCTAAAAGGCACAAGAGTCTGTCTCTCCGACTCAACCAAAGCTCAATTCCAGTAGGTTCTATGGTCTCAGAATCCTCATTGCAGTGTGGTAAGGGCTACTGAATGTTCTGGCAACATCTAGATAGGAAGTTATGCTTCCCAACTAAACAGGGTGTGTGAGCCTCTGACTCCACCCTCTTCTCTGGTATCCACACAGCAAGGACACAGAACTAAGCACACGCCTGCAACTCAGCTCATTGGGTGACTGGCAGAATCTTGCCCTAGGGCAGTAATCACGGGACCAGGAACCAAGGCCCAAAACTTAGGGTGGGGACATTCTGGCCTCAAAGAGCCCTGAGCTTTCCCATCCCAAGCTTCAGTAGAACATCGAAGCTCACTTGAGAGAAGGGACATGTACCATCTCTTGCTTCCCTCTCTTGGCCTGCGATCTTGGTGCTCACCCGTTTTGACCCTGTGCCATCACTTCTACATCCCACCGCCTTGCCTACTTCCCTTTCCTTTTTCTAAAGCTAAATATAAACTCCCGGACAGGAAATGCCTTGAAGGAGTCTGTCCCCACCCTGAGATCCAGAGAAAACTATCTCTGACACAAAGGAAATGGGCTTGAGAGAGGTAGCCTCCTCAGCCCAGGACTATTCTCCCTCTGAAAGCAATGGACACAACCCCTCCCCTGAGCCCTCTGGTCAGATAAAAGGAAGGCTGTGATGCTGAGCACAAAGAGAAGGCTAGGGCCTAGGGTGTGACAACATTCAAGCTCAGACTATAGTGGGGTGAAGGGAAACGGAACTCCAAATGGTGGCCAAAAGGCTACCTAAGAGCCCTAGCTAGTTCGGCTTGGCGGACTGAAAGATCCCAGGTTCAATCCTGGTCAAGGGTGCATGCCCAAGTTGTGGACTTGGTTCCCAGTGTGCGGTGTACAGTTGATCAATGATCTCTCTCATTATTGATGATTCTACCTCTCTCTCCCTCTTCTTTTCTCTCTGAAATCAATATATATATTTAAAGGCTACCTAAGACCTAAGAACATAGAGATTTGGGGGTATAGCAGGAAGAATAATAGGCTAACAATCTGAAGACATGACTTTTCATCCTGCCTTTGCTACTTCTTAGTTATACCTGTGCTCATTATTGATAACAATATTTATGACACTGAATGTAATTATATATAACTAGGGGCCCGGTGCACAAAAATTTGTGCACTTGGGGTGCAGGGAGTCCCTCAGCCCGGCCTGTGCCCTCTCACAGTCTGGGACCCCTCAGTGGATGTCCTATGATGGCTCCAGTCTGCCAGGTGCCTTCTGTGTGTGTGTGTGTGTGTGTGTGTGTGTGTGTGTGTGACCACTGGGGACCTGCCCCCAGCCGCATCTGAGGCTCGGAGCAGTCCTCCTGTGTGTGTCTACCTGCTGGGG
>PVJC01046363.1:0-13343 GCA_004026665.1 Murina feae
AAATGCAATATATGAATATAATGTAGAATAAAACAAATAGTACAGGGAGGCTTATAATGAAAAGCAACAGCCTCTCACCTCACCTTTCCTCTGAATCAACTACTGTTTTAAGGGAGAAGGAAAAAAACCTTTTTATTATAGAAAACTTCAAACATATAAAAATAGTCTGAATAGTATAATTAGCCTCCATAAACATGTTGCCTAGTTTCAAAGTGATGGAAAGATAGTAGTTACCTGCTTATTGCTAAATGCTAGTCAGCTAATTACCTCTTCCTTTACCCCCAATTTTGAAGCAAATCTGAAACATCAGGTCATTTCATCCATAAATATTTCAGTATTATCTCTAAAATATAGACTGTTTTTAGAATATGTACTGCTGAAGCTAGCACTAGGCTATTTTTTAAAAGAATACAGTAACGTCATACAAAAAAATCCCCAAACACCCCATGGTGATTTCTTAATGTCATTATATATCTAGTCATATTAATATTTCCCTAGTTGCCTCCTAATATTTGAAGTTTGTTTCCATTAGACACTAAATAATATCTATATGTTACAATTGGTAGTTAATGTATTTTTTTAAGCATGTGGCCTGACCAGGAATTGAAATGTGACCTCCTGGTTCATGAGTTGGCATTCAACCACTGAGGCACACTGGCTGGGCTGTCTTTTAATTTATTTCCTTTTTTTTTCATTACAATTTATATAAGGAAGAAATAAGGCCATTTGTCCTATAGAATTTCCCACTAAATTTTCTGATTATTTCCATGAAATTATATTTATCATGTATCTCTGACCCCTGTATCTCTTATAAATTTGAAGTTAGGGTCGGAAATTTGATGAGATTTGGGATCAGATTTTTTTGGCATGAGTACTTCATAAGGGATGGTGTGTTTTCCATTTGGAGATATAAAATATCTGGTTGGCTTTCCTTTTATAAGGTGAGCAGCCATTGATGGTCTTTGTGTAGATGCATGAATTCATTTGGGGTTGCAAAATGGTGGTATAATAATACTCTTCTTTATTCCTTAGCTGGAATTCTAGTGTAAAGAGAAACTTCCTCTCTGCGACTATGTGGTTACCTTGGGGTACAGTTTGTGTTGGAAATGCAAGATAAAGGCTTGATTCTTACTCTTTATTTATCAGTTTTTAAAAAATGATTTCGTTCCTTATTATCAAAGGTAATCCATGAGATTTGTTTCATATTTTTTAGTAACTTTGTAAATTTCTGGGTTTCACATTCAATGTGTTTCAGTTCACTATCGTCATTATTTTATTACTAGGGGCCCGGTGCACAAAAATTTGTGCTCTCGGGGCCGGGGGGGTCCCTCAGTCTGGCCTGTGCCCTCTCGCAGTCTGGGTCCCCTCAGGGGATGTCTACCTGCTGGTGTGCCTGGTGAGGGGCTGATGGCTGTTTGCAGGCTGGCCAAGCCCCCCCAGTGGGGACCCTCACCCCATTGGGGTGTGGCAGGCCTGGGTGAGGGGCTAAGGGCTGTTTTCAGGCTGCCCACAGTCCCTTCAGGGTTCAGGTCCCTACTGGGGTACCTGGGCAGCCTGGGTGAGGGGTTGAGGACTGTGTTCAGGCTGCCCACAGTCCCTTCAGGGTTCGGGTCTCTACTGGGGTGCCTGGGCAGCCTGGGTGAGGGGCTGAGGGCCGTTTTCAGGCTTTCAGGCTGCCCACAGCTCCCACTTACCCAAGGTCCCAGTGAGGCTGGCTGGAATCAGGTGTCTGGGGTTTATTTATCTTCTATAATTAAAACTCTGTTACCTTGAGCAGAGGCCTAGGCAGATAAGGAAGCCTCCTGTTTGTTTTAGCTCTGTGACTTCCATAATTAAAACATTGCTGCCGTGAGCAGAGGCTCAGCCTGCCTAGGCAGGCAGTTGCAACGGAAGCCTGCTGTTTACTCTAGCTCCATGGCTGCCAGCCTCCATCTTGGCTGGGTTAATTTGCATGCAGCTGCTCTGATTGGCTGGGAGTGTGGCTTGGCTGGTGGGTGTGGCTTAGGTGTCTTGGAATGGCAGTGAATTTGCATATTACTCTTTTATTAGATTAAATTATTATTATTTTTAAATCCTCACCTGAAGATATGTTTTCACTGATTTTTAGAGAGTGAAGGAGGAGAGAGAGAGAAAGAGAAACATCTATATGAGTGAAAACAAATAGATTGCCTCCCAAACATGTCCTAACCAGGGATCAAACCCACAACCTAGGCATGTGCCCTGACTGGGAATTGAACCCACAACCTTTCTGGTTTACAGGACAAGGCTCCAACCAACTATGGCCAGGATGATAGTCATTATTTTTTATGCTCTATTTTTCCACCTTTGCTTAACTCTTTAAGATGGCCTCTGAAGCCTTTGACATGACTCTAATTATTAATATCATATCGGAAAGTAAGAAAATTAAGACATTGCAAGTTCATCTTGTGCATTTCCTGCCCCAGCTCTGCAGTCAGCCAATTCTACAAGGATCCCGGTTCGTTTTAGTGGGACATATTTAGAGACCACTATCTAGGTGCTGGCTTATGCTCATATTCACTGGGATGGTCATTGATTTATGTCTTTTCTGTGCCAGAATTAGATAATACACATATATGTATACACTATACCTGAAAGATAAAGTAAAAAATATATTCATAATGATACTTCCAACTGAAATTCAGTACTGTAAGTTTTTGTAGTTTTATTTTTTGTAACATAATCTCATCTGTATTTTCTTTCTCCCACATCAAAATTCTTGGTTCTTAAAGACATGAATAATTACTTTTTTTTTTTAATCCCAAAACACAAACAGGTCTCAGAATAATTTGATTAACAGCCATATGATCACTTGAATAGAGTTTAAGATTTCTTTACAGTTCTTTTCTCCTTAGGGTGTATCCCACAGAAATATACTTTGCTTTGAAGTCACTTGAAATAATTCCTCTAACCAGTTTAAAGTTTGAGGAGTTATTTTTAATCTTTTCTGCTTTTATTTCTTATTATATATTCCTCTATATCTGTAATAATAAACTTACAACTTTATTTCTTGATTTTTGTCAACTTTGTACATTATCTTTTTTTAAATATATTTTTATTGACTTCAGAGAGGAAGGGAGAGGGATAGAGAGATAGAAACATCAATGATGAGAGAGAATCATTGATTGGCTGCCTCCTGCACGCCCCCAACTGGGGATTGAACCTGCAATCCAGGCATGTGCCCTGGACCAGAATTGAACCTGGGACCCTTCAGTCCGCAGTCCAATGCTCTATCCACTAAGCCAAACCAGCCAAGTCTGTGCATTATCTTTGTACATACAGTCACAATGCTTGAACTCACATAGCATTACCTTCTTCCCCTCACTGTAGTAGGGTCACTATTTTCTCTGTTGGTCACTATAATTTCTATTCTTAGAATCTTTATTTCTTGTTTTGTCAACAATAGATTGAAGGATTAAATACGTTTTTTATTGATTTCAGAGGGGAAGAGAGAGGGAGAGAAACATCAACAATGAGAGAGAATCATTGATCAGCTGCCTCCTGCATGTCCCCCACTGGGGATCGAGCTTGCAACCCGGGCATGTGCCCTGATCAGGAATCAATCTGTGACCTCCTGGTTCATAGGTTGATGCTCAACCACTGAGCCACACCAGCCAGGCTGATTTTTTTATTTTATACACTTAATATACTGTGCATAGGGTCCAGTAGAAAGCAATGAACATGTTAAGTAATTAATATTTACTGAATTAAATTTTTATTATACTCTTTGCCAAATAAAAGGTAATCTTCCATTAATGGAGACATTAGCTAACCCAATAATTAGTACTTCATAAATCATAATATTATATTAAGGATTTAGAATTAAGAATATACATCCCCCCCCATTCTCTGTAAATGATTTTGAATGTTGCATCATCTTTTTATGTTTCTATTATTCTATTATTAAAAGATAGAAGTTGTTGTGATACAAATTTGGTGTGAATAGAGAAAAACTACAAGCAAAGAGAGCTTGAGGATGTTTTAATTAGGTAAAAGATGAACCTACAATAAAATCTTAGAAAATAAATTCATATGAATGAAGTTTGTAGTGCTAAGCTCTGGAGCCCAAACTGGACAAATAGACAAACAAAAACTTCACCTATTTATGATATAGCCTATTGAATTATGAAAATACTATAGAAAATAATTTCCCTCTCTTCAAAATAATAAATAAAAATATCCTTGTAATCTCTGTACCCATTAATGACTTAGGCAGCATTTTTAAAAGAAATGTGGGTAATTCATCATGGATTAGAAGTTCCTGACCATATCATATAAATCATTTTAGACAAATTTAACCCAAAGGCCTATTCCAAATTCCAGTGTCAAATAAAAGCACTCAGCACATCATTAAGAAGATGATTTTCTGCATACAAGATTAATAGAAAAGAACTGACTTTTGAGAGTTGAGAAAATAATTCAATGGATTGTCAAAGTCAAAGGTTTTATTTCCTCTCTAAGATGAACAACCTCTAATTGTTTATCAAATTTTATTTTCTCTGGTTCACTGCTATGTAAGGCTTGAGTGTAATTATGTCATAGGTTTCTAATTGTGATAGAGTTAGGTCCCTTCACTAAAACATTAATATTTGTGTAAACCAACATACATTTAAGCAAAAGATATATAAATACACTTTTATATAAGAACTAGAGGCCCGGTGCACACAATTCATACCCAGAGGGTTGTGCGGGAGAGGGTGGGTCCCTCAGCCTGGCCTGCACCTTCTCGCAAGCTGGGACCCCTCAAGGGATGTTTGACTGCCAGTTTAGGCCCAATCCCTGTGGGCCTAAACCAGCAGTTGGACATCCCTCTAGCAATGCGGACCGCTGGCTCCTAACTGCTTACCTGCCTGCCTGCCTGATTGCCTCTAACCACTCTGCCTGCCTGCCTGATGACCACTAACGACTCTGCCTCGGCCCTCCGCCACCACGACTTCATCTGGAAGGACATTAGGCTGTCCAGTCTAATTAGCATATTACACTTTTATTATAATAGATTATATTGGGCCCTGGATGGTGTTGCTCATCCCATATATCGAAAGGTTGCGGGTTCGATTCCCCATCAGGGACTATACCTAGGTTGTAGATTCAACAGTCAGGGTATGTACAGAGGAGGGCTGAAGAATGTTCTCTCCCACATCAATGTTTCTCTGTCTTCCTCTTTCTCCTTTTCCCTCTCTCTAAAATCAATAAGTATACCTTTGGATGAGAAATAAAATAAAAGAATTGTGTTGGAATTTGAGATACAGAAAATCACATTAAAATTATATTTTCAGAAGTCTTTCTTTACAACCCAAAGCAGGGAAGCATGGAACAGACTGACATACCTCAATGTAGGGTTGAGGGGATGAGAAGAGATAAACCAAACAACTTATATACTCATATACATAGCCCATGGACATGTGCAGTAGGGTAGCCCAGACCTGGGGAGTGGATAGGGGCTGGGAGAAGTGGGGAGGAAGGAGAAGCAGGAGATACCTGTAGTGCTATCAACAATAAAAAATACATTAAAAAAAAGAAATCTTTCTTTATGAAATTTTCCGGTTCCTTTATATTTCAATTAGTGTACTGCCGTCCCACTACTGTATTTAAACTTCTACTGTGTTTCCTTATTATAAATTCCCTTTTAAAAAATCTGATAGTTTATTAATTTATTTTAAATGTTTGATTTAGTCCCAGTCACTTGAAGCCACTGTGCTTCCTTTTTATTTTCTTTATTTTAAAATATATTTTTATTGATTTCAGAGAGGAAGGGAGAGGGAAAGAAATAGAAAACATCAACGATGAGAGAGAATTATTGATCAGCTGCCTTCCACATGCCCCTGACTAGGGATCAAGCCTGCAACCCAGGCATGATCCCTTGATGTTATCAAACCTGGGACCCTTTAGTCCACAGGCCGATGCTCTATACACTGATCCAAACCAGCCAAGAAGAAGCCACCTTGCTTTCAGTCTTAATTCTATCCTTTGCGTTCATTGAACACCTATTACATGCTATATAATTTTTTAAAATATTTTTATTGATTTCAGAGAGGGAGGGAGGGAGATAGGGAGGGAGAGAGGAAGAGAAAGAGAGGGAGGGAGGAAGAGAAAGAGAGAGAGAGAAAGAGAGAGAGAGAGAGAGAGAGAGAGAGAGAGAGAGAGAGAGAGAGAGATCAGTGATGAGAGAGAATCATTAATCAGCTGTCTCTTGCATGGCCACTACCAGGATTGAGTCCACAACCCATACTTGTACCCTAACTGGGAATCGAACCAGCAACCTTTTGGTGCATGGGCAATGCCCAATGAACCTAGCCACTCTGGCCAGGGCCCTTTACTATTTCTTGTAGCATGAGTCTGCTGGATGTGAATTCTTTCAGCTTTGGTACATCTGGAAAAAAAATTCTATTGCCTTCAATTTTGAGTGATATTTTTGCTGGATATAGAATTTCAGATTTAAGTTTTTTGGTTCTGTACTTTAAAGATGTTGCTCCATTGTATTTTTCTTAAACTGTTTCTTACAAGAAATCTGCTGTCTTATTACCTTTGTTCCTCTATACATAGCATGACTTTTATTTCTGGCTGCTATTAAGATTTTTGCCTTATGATTGTTTTTTAGTAATTTCATCATGAAATGTCTTGGTGGAGTTTTCTGTCCAGGTGGTTAGGTTCATTGAGATTGTCAGATTTACGGGTTCATAATACTCATCGAATATTGAAAAAGAACCCTAACCAGTTTGGCTCAGTGGATAGAGCATCAGCCTGCAGACTGAAAAGGTCCCAGGTTCGATTCCGGTCAAGGGCATGTACCTTGGTTGTGGGCACATCTCTGGTAGGAGGTGTGCAGGAGGCAGCTGATCGATGTTTCTCTCTCATTAGTGTTTCTAACTATCCCTCTGCCTTCCTCTCTGTAAAAAAATCAATAAAAAAATTTTTATTAAAAAAATTTTTTAAAAAAAGATCAGTCATATTTTTTCAAATATCTTTTCTGATGTCCTTCCCCAACTCTACCTTTACCTTCTCCTTCAGAGACTCCAGTTACAAGTATATCAGGCTGCTTGAAGTTGTCCCATAACACAATAATTCTCTTTTTAAATTTTTCCCTCTCTCTATATATATTTTTAAATATATTTTTGTTGATTTCAGAGAGGAAGGAAGAGGGAGAAAGAGATAGAAATATCAATGATGAGAGAGAATGATTGATCGGCGGCCTCCTGCACAACCCCTGCTGGGGATCGAGCCCACAACCTAGGAATGTGCCCTTTACCGGAATCGAACCCAGGACCCTTCAGTCCACAGGCCAGTGCTCTATTTACTGAGCCAAACCATTTAGGGCTATAGTTCATTTTCAAAATTTCCTATTGTGTGTCTTCAAGTTCCCTAATCTTTTCTTCTACAATGTCTACTCTTCCCATCAAGTTCCCTAATCTTTTCTTCTACAATGTCTACTCTTCCCATCTTTCTTCTACAATGTCTACTCTTTCATCTAAGAGATTGTTGTTTTCATCTCTAGAAGTTGGATTTAGAAAATTCTTATTTCTTCCTTGTCTCTACTTAATTTTTTAGTAAATTGCTATTGTAACCATTTCAATGTCCTTGTCTTCTAATTCTAACATTTATGTCAGTTGAGTTAGTTTCAGTGATTGATTTTGTTTTTCATTGAGGGTCATCTTTTTCTGCTTCTCTGTGTGCCTTATGATATTTGATTGAATAGCTGATTTTGTGAATTTTAATGTCATTGGATGCCAAATATTGTTGTATTCTTATAAATATGCTTGAATTTTAATTTCAGATATAGTACATTACTTTAAAACAGTTTGATCCCTTTGGAACTTGTATTTTTTTGATTAGCATCTAAGTAAGAGCTAATTACTCTCATTACTAAGGTAAGATCACTCTGAGTACCTCATTGAGTTGGGAGGCTTTCTAGTTGTCCTGGTGTGAACAGTCAGTATTCCTGGACCTCTGTTCCTTCCACTGCATCCAAATGGTTTGTTTTTTTTCTTTGACCTTGGATGGTTTCCTCACATGCATGCATTGACCAGTGCTGTTGAGTCTCAAGGAGGATGCTTCACAGATCCCTGAGATTTTCTGTGCTGCTATCTTTTCTCTTCTATTCTGTCTTGTTAACTCTAGCCATCTTATTCTCCTGGACTCATAGGTCTATGTCCTCAACTCAGGGAGTCTGCTGGGCTCTCCTATGGGCTATCCTACAGGCTCTCCTATGCCATGACCTATAAGTTCTTGAAGGTAGTGAGCCAGGATATACCTTGTTCATTTCCCATCTCGGAGGATCACTGTCCTTCACTACCTCATATCTAGTATCTGAAAAACTGTTTTTTTTCTATATTTAGTCCAACTTATTTTTGTTGTCGTTGGTTTAGATGGGAAAGTAAATATGGTCCTTGTTACTCTGCCTTGCGTGCATTCAGAAGTTCCCCCAAGGCTCTACTCTTAATAGTTACCTCATGTTTTTTAGGAGAGCAAGAGAAAGGTTCTAAGAGTCTATAACCAAGAAATTCTGGTACAACCACTCTGTAAAATGAAGTGTGATTTGTTTAGTCTACTTAGTTAATACTTACTAAGTCTCCAGAATATTAGAAAGGTTTACTGTGAATAGTGATTTATAGATTGTTTGGGCCAGACTTCAGATCCCTGGGCCTTTTTTAAACTTGCTAGTGACATTTTTAAAACACAAGGGCCCATTGATAGATTGCAAATCAATGTTCACTCTTAGTTGGTAGTCATTCTGCAAACTGGGTTCTGCTTCCACCTGTGTCATCTGAGTAAATTTGCAGCTAAGGAAAATTTACTCCCTAAAGATTTTAATGGTGTATAGGACCCCCTAACATAGGCAGTTCACTGTTGTTTGAGAGTTTATTTCTGGAACACTAAAAACCTTTTTTCTTTCTTTTAAATTCTTATTTAAAAGAGTTTATTTGAGCCAAACTGACAACAATTGCCAGGAGGCAAAATCTCAACTGATTGAGAAAATGTTCCAGAAAATGGCAGTTTTGCACCTTATTTTATACATTACAATCAAAGGAGGAGCCATAAAGAAGTTACATGAAATCTGTTGGTGATAAATTAGGGAGGCAGGAGAAAGCAAAACTGGGAAATTTCTGAGATTGGATAAAAAGTAAAACAAATATATACATACTTCTTTTACATAGGTGGGTATGGGATAGTTAATAGTTAACAATTAACACATAAAATATAATAACAATGAGGTGATTTGTGGTCTCTGCTCTGGTACAGTGGTGGTACTTTGAGGCGTCTGGAGAAAAGGAAATTATTTTGATATTCCAAAGGTATGTTATTCTAGATGCAAAAAAAGACAACAGACAGGCTCGAATAAAGACTGACCTTTGTGCCCTAGTTGGTTTGGCTCAGTGGATAGAGTGTTAGCCTGCAGACTGAAGGGACCTGGGTTCAATTCTGGTCAAGGGCACATGTCCAGGTTTCAGTTGCGGGTTCAATCCCCAGGGGGAGAAAGAGGGCCATGCAGGAGGTAACCAATCAATGATTCTCTCTCATCATTGATGTTTCTATCTCTATCTCTCTCCCTTCCTCTCTAAAATCAATAAAAATATATTTAAAAAAAAAAAGACTGACCTTTGTTAGGGAAAAATACCAGCCTAGGACATGATTATCCACCATGAACTGCTTTTAGTTTGAAAGTTTTAATTTCAGACCATCCTAGGTCTCTGAGTTAGTAAGGCCACCATGTAGGACTCCCGTGAGCTTGTCAGGTTTAGTATTTGGCCCCTTTTTCATCCACACCTTCCTCTTTTGGTCACAAATCCATCCAAAGGGTGTATTGATGACCAACCTTTTGGTTGCATAATGTGGACCTACAGTGCTAGGAAGGCTCATTCCTAGGAAGTCTTAGTGTCAGCATTTGTCTTGCTGAACAATGGACTATTGGGGATGAGGCAAGACCATAACCTTGGATGGAAGTCAAGGTTGAATTTTTCTCAAAAGGGAAAAGCAGGTAAATGTGAGACACTCGGGTCCTGTGGGCCTTCATTAAGAAAAGCACTCTGGGTCATTTCCAACTATAAGCTATCATGATCTAGGTTTTGCTGTCTGTCGCACGTCTCTGTATTTTGCATTTACTATGACATTTTCTTATAGTTTTGAGACACACCAGTAACCCATTTCAAGGGAATAGGGAAACAGATAATTAAACAGCAGTTTGCAGCCGTCTAGTAAATCCTATCTTTCCTAAACCAGGGATACTTAAGGGTAAATGGTTTGCACTTCTCTTCCCCAACCAAAGGGTAAATAGCTTAAATCACCTCCTCAGGTAGACAGATCGAAGAAATCCAATTAGTGTCATTTGCCAACCACAGCCAAGGACAGATGAAGTTGAGGAAGAAATCTCACTTTGGTACATCAGCTTAAAGCTGATGAATATTCTATTGAGATCCTCCCCTAAACATCTAGCCTTTAAAAAAATCCCTCAAGCCCTGGCCGGTTTGGCTCAGTGGATAAAGTGTTGGCCTTTGGACTTAAGGGTCCCAGGTTCGATTCTGGTGAAGGGCATGTACCTTGGTTGCAGGCACATCCCCAATGGGGAGTGTGCAGGAGGCAGCTGATTGATGTTTTTCTCTCATCGATGTTTCTCTCTATCCCTCTCTCTTCCTCTCTTTGAAAAATCAATAAGATATATATATTTTTTAAATCCCTCAAAATGGCCTAGGCTGGGGGCGGAGGGTCATTGGGGGAAAGGAGGGAGATACTTTCATTTCTTGTTTGTGTGTGCGCGCGCGCGCGTTTTTAATATACTTTCAACAATAAAAAAATTATTAAAAATAAATAAAATAAAACCTCTCAAAACGAAGGTCTAATGTGCAATTTCTCTCCCAGGAATATGCCCGCTTTCCCCCCACTCTTTCTTCCCCCGCAGGCATGCATCTCCTAAACTGTAAGGAACCCCATGAGACTTGCAACCAGGGCAGTAAGGGACAGTAGCAGTTTGTCCCAGATAAACCCCCTGAACCGTCCCAAGCCCCCTTTTCTGACTTCTTGGTGAACCAAAGCAGCCCCGCCTAGGCTCATTTCTCCAGCCCTTTCTTGTTTCACTGCCCCCAACTTTAATAAATGTCCTCAAACTCACCGGGACTTGTGTTGTGAAATTTTTCCTGAATGAAGTTTACTCGCTGGCCCTAGGCAGACCCATTCAAGGCCAGGTCCCCTTTCCAGGAGTAGTTTGAGGGCACACAATACACCTTTTCAGTTGTTACAGTCTGACTGTAAAAACATTGCCTATGGCTCATCTGCTTCCTATTAGAAGCCCTCAAGTGCCATTCATTATTAATCTGATTTCCTTAATCTTTAGTTCCACCTCACAGATTTTAAAAACAGCACAAATAAAATCAGGCCTCTTACCTCAAAGCTGGGAAGTCTGAAATTCCAAACGGAAACTCACCCAAGTCCACGGGTTGCAAAACAAGGAGTCAGTGGGGCACAGTGAGTTCATGCTGGTACCAAGCACGCATGGCCCGGGTCTGACAGGTGGTCCTGGGTGGGCGTCCTTGGAATCCTACTGCACACTAAGTAAATGTCAACATAAGAAATGTCCAGACTGTTAGTTTTGGCTCAGTGGATAGAGCGTTGGCCCACAGACTAAGGGGTCTCAGGTTTGATTCTGGTCAAGGGCACGTAACTCAGTTGTACCATGGAAGCAATCAGTCGATGAGAGAGCTGCATGGATGTTTCTCTCTCTGTCTCTCCCCCTCGCTTCCACTCTTTCTCTGGAAAAAAAAAAAAAAAGTCGGCAAAATATTCTCGGGTGAGGATTAACAACAATAAAAATGAATTGTCCAAGCCTGTAGGAATTTTTTATGAGTTTATTTTAGCCAAACTGATGACAGTTGCTGGGAAGCAAAATCTCAACAGATTGAGAAAATGCTCCCACTAAAAACTTTTCTAGTTCAATTCTAAGTGCTTTGTGATTCTTGTTTATCTTTTTTCCCCTCATTTATTTATTTATTTATTTTTAAATAAATCTTCATTGTTCAGATTATTACAGATGTTCCTTCTTTTTTTAACCCCCGTAGTTCCCCTCCACCCGGTTCCCCTCCCACCCCGTGCCCCCCTTACTCCTGAGAATCATCAGTCCACTCCCCTTCCACACCCTTACTTCTATTCTATTCACCAGTATATTCTGTTCATCAGATATTTCTATTGATTTGTTATATTCACTGGCTGATAGATATGTATCTGTTGTCACCTTGCTGTTCATAATTTTTATTTTTACCTTTTTCTTCTTCTTTCTCTTCTTAAAAAATGCCCTTCAGCATTTCAAACAATCCTGTTTTGGTGGTGATGAACTCCTTTAGCTTTTTCTTGTCTGTGAAGCTTTTTTTTTTTTTTTTTCTTGTCTGTGAAGCTCTTTATTTGACCATCAATTTTACATGATAGTTTTGCTGGATAGAGTAATCTTGGTTGTAGGTTCTTGCTATTCATCACTTCGAATATTTCTTGCCACTCCCTTCTGGCCTGCATGGTTTCTATTGAGAAATCAGCTGACAGTCATATGGGTGCCCCCTTGTAGGTAACTGACTGCTTTTCTCTTGCTGCTTTTAAGATTCTCTCCTTGTATTTTGCCCTTGGCATTTTAATTATGATGTGTCTTGGTGTGGTCCTCCTTCGGTTCCTTTTGCTTGGAGTTCTCTGTGCTTCCTGGACTTGTAAATCCTCTTCTTTCACCAGGTGAGGGAAGTTTTCTGTCATTATTTCTTCAACTAGGCTTTCAGTATCTTGCTCTCTCTCTTCTTCTGGCACCCCTATAATTCTGATGTTGGTACGCTTGAAGTTGTCCCAGAGGGTCCTTATGTTATCTTCATATTTTTTGATTCTTTTTTCTTTTTGCTTTTCTGGTTGGGTGTTTTTTTGCTTCCTCATATTTCATATCTTTGACTTGATTCTTGCGATCCTCTAGTCTGCTGTTGGATCTCTGTATATTATCTTTATTTCAGTCAGTGTATGCTTAATTTCTGATGGGTCCTTTTCCATTTTTTTTTTTTTTTTTGGTATTTTCATTAAGATCCTTGAAGGTCTCACTTAGTTCCTCGGAGGTTCATAGAAGATTCTTGAGTAGCTTTATAAATGTGGTTTTGAACTCTATACCCAGTCGTTTACTTTCCTCCATTTCTGTCATTTGTGATCTGTTTTTTTGTCTCTCCATTTTGGCTGCTTCCCTGTGTTGATAGAGTGGTTTTAATCAGCTGTGTCTATGGTGCGAGAGCTTCTATGCTGGAGACACCCTTATGGAGCAAGACCTGCTTCAGTGAGGCTTTGGTGCCCACTAAGTCTGACCCCTGAGTGCGTCCCTTATG
>PVJC01046364.1:0-13344 GCA_004026665.1 Murina feae
GGAGGGAGGGAGGGAGGGATGGAGGGAGGGATGGAGAGAGGGATGGAGGGAGGGAGAGAGGGATAGAGAGAGGGATGGAGGGATGGAGGGATGGAGGGAGGGAGGGAGGACCTAAGACAGTAGCCAGAGAACATATACAGGGTGTCCCCAAAAAGTGCATACACACTTTAACAGCTGATGGCTCAATTGATGTTTCTTTCTTTTCCGATTTAACCCACCGGAATTATTATTCAACGGGTGTATACATTTTGGGGGACGCCCTGTGTACATAGCCCATAGGCACAGAGTGGTGCAGGCCAGGGGAGGGTGCGGGGCTGGGGGGAGGTGGGCAAAGCGGGGGTGGGTCGGGGTGTCTGTAATGGTGTTAACAATGAAAAGAAAATCCTGGTTCCATCCCTACCCTCCTCCCACCTCCCTCCTCCCCCCAGCCGCGCCCGGCCTGAGTCTCCCTCTGCCCACCAGAGGGCGCACCGACCCAGCAAGTCCCTAACGCTGTGCCTCAGCCCGCTCCACACGGAAAGGAATGGCAATGCGGATGACACATCAATAGCCCCTTCCTTTTTAAAAAAATCTATTTATTTTTATTTTTTTACAGAGAGGAAGGGAGAAGGATAGAGAGTTAGAAACATCGATGAGAGAGAAACATTGATCAGCTGCCTCCTGCACACCCCTTGACCGGAATCGAACCTGGGACCCTTCAGTCCGCAGGCCGACGCTCTATCCACTGAGCCAAACTGGTCAGGGCAATAGCCCCTTCTTCACGCCCTCCTGAGGCCCCGCAGGGTAAGAGGTGGCTGGGCCCTTCCGTGGAGGAGAGGGCATGTCCCAGGAGGGAGCTTCAGTCAAGCCCTTGAGTTGCACCAGCAGCCCGGCCTGCGCTGGCAGGTCAGCACCTGCTGCCCCTGTGCTGCCATGTCCTGTCCACGTGGTGACCGTGCCTCGGCCCCTCTGCCCGTCTCAGTGTTCCCCTCAGCAGCGCAGCAGCCATCCCCACTGGCCGCCCCTCCGAGCTTCCCGTCCTGGGCTGTGTGTGTCTGTGACCTGGTGCCCATGCCCAGGAGGTGCCAGCCCATCATGCCAGCAGGGTCCCTCCTGCCCACCTGGGGGAAGGCATGGCGCCTGGGCGTGACCTCACAGCCGCACTCGGACACAGACTCGGAGCAGCAGCGTGGAGGTGGCCCCAGGGCTGCGGGGCCCTCCCTGGGACAGACAAGCTCCCTTGGGTGGGGTCAGGTGGGCGCGGAGGGCAGGAGGCCTGTCCTCCCCGGGGTCCCCTGGGCTTCAGGGCCTGGCCGGGCTGAGCAGCTGCAGGAGGTGCCTGGGCCGGGAGGGCCCCCATGTCACTGACTCCCCCTGTAGCGTTTAGGCCCCTCTCCTGTGCGCTGTCACCTGGGCTCCCAGTAAAGTGAAGTGAGCATTCTGGCTGGTCTCTCTGTGCTCTGGGCAGTGGGGGAGGGGAGTGTACGAGGTTGGGCAACAGAGGCCCCGCCTGTCATGGCTGACATCCGGCCAGAGCACCCAGTGTCCCAGTGACTGTGCCCCCACCCAGCCTGCAGACCCACCCCATGGACCATCTCCCGCAGTCCAGTCCCAGAAGGCCCGGAACAGGAGTTTTTGCAATTTAGAGTCTAAGAAGCCCAGAGTCACGGCTGTTGTCCACTGGTCCCTGGTCTCTGCCCTGATGCCGACGTCAGCCAGCACTGCTCCGACGGCTGGGTCCTGGGTTCCTCCTTTAAATATTCCCCCTCCGACTGTCTCCTCCAGAAGAAGTGGAGTTAGCGGAAGGGGCCAGTCCCCTCCCCAACAATTTCCTGGGCAGTGAGGTCCAATCACATACGGGTTCGCCATCAGCCTTTCCGACACTGAGACATAACTAAGGAACGCAGAGGTCTGAAATTGGGAGGGTGCAGGGGTTGGGGAGACATGAGTCAGTTTATTGTATTTTTAATCCTCCCCCAAGGATATGCTCATTGATTTTAGAGAGAGGGGAAAGGAAAGAGAGAGAAACATCCATCAGTTGCCTCCCATACATGCTCCAAATGGGGACAGAACCCGAAACCTAGGTTTGTGCCCTGATCTGGAAATCGAATGACCAACCTTTTGGGATGATGTTCCAACCAGCTGAGCCACACCCACCAGGGCAATCATTTCAATTTTACTCCAGACCACCATGAATCTTCCTTTCCTCAATGACATCTGGGGCCCAGGCCAACCACATTTGGTGAGAAAACAGGAGTTCATCCCTCCTGTTTGAAGGTCTGTCCCCCTTCTCCTCCCTCGCCATGGGCTGGGGCACAGCCTCATTTTCTCCTCACCCCCTTCTTTCAGGTCTTGCTCCTGGTCATGTCTAATGGGGAGAAGAGAGGTGCAGGGAGACACATCTCTGGCTTGTCTGGCCAATGTCTTGGTCCTGGCTTGGTTTTGTGGCTTCTTCAGCCATCACAGACCAGAACTGGACATCCAGTGGTCTCATGAAGTGCAGCTGTGGATTCTTGGGGAATGATGAGAGATGAGGGGAAAAATAATTAAGCTAACAGACTGAGAATGACAGATCACTGTTCCCCTAGGAGGACAATCAGCCTAACCCTTTGCTTCTAAGACAGGAAATCGTATTGGCAGCCATATCTGAGTCTCTGTCAGCCTGGAGCACACTATTTGCTCCACCCTGGTGATTCCCTGAGACCCCACCCTATCCAATTTTCAGCCCCACCCAGCTGTTTGCAGTAGCTTTATCATATGAATGGCCTGTCCTAGTTCAGGCCTCAGACTTTGCTAAAATCTCTCAAACAAGCTGCAACTGGTGACAATGTGCCTCAAACCTATCAGTAAAAGGCCCGAGACCTGGCTTGGGTGACTGGGGAGACTGAGCTACTGGGCACTACAGGATATCCACTACACAAGGCCACTCTATCAATTCCAGGAGACATAGCAGCTCTATCTAATACATAGAAGCCAACACAAGGAAGCAGCTAATATGCAGAGACAAAGAAACATGTCACAAGTGAAAGAAATAGAAGCAAGAAAACTACTGGATAATGACTTCAAAACTATGGTTATAAGGTTACTCAAGGATCCTCATGAGATATTCAAGGATCTTCACAAGAATGTCAAAGTCACGAAAAGGACCAGTCAGAAATTAAGCATACACTAACTGACATAAAGAATAATTTACAGGGACTCAACAGTAGAGGATTCTGAGAATCAAATCAACACTTTGTAATACGAGAAAGCAAACAACAAAAACACAAAACACCCAAGCAAAAGAACAAAAAGCAGAAAGAACCCAAAAATATGAAGATAGTGGTCTGAGTGGTGCAAAGCCCAAACAGCAGAGACAGAGGACCCCCTGTGCTCATAAAACAGTGAAGAGTAAACTAAGTCCCCAAACGGTAAGGAAGCAAGCAAAGAGCATTTGTATCAAGGTTGCATGACAGACAGGCAAGAACTCTCACCAGCTAAGCCTTTCCAGCGGCTGATGCCTTGAGAGGGAGAGCAGGGAGGGTCCCCCAGATGAAGACGAATCGGCAGCTGCTGGGAAGTTCCTGCAATTCCTGCCACAGCAGCTGCCCTCCTCCCCCCCCACCCCGCCCCGCCCCCAGCAAAGTGGGATGTGCCCCATCTTTAAACAAACTAAGCCAAACAACAGAGAGACACAAAACAATAACCAACAGAGACACTTCTTTTTTTTAAATTAAATTTATTGACTTTGAGCGACATGCACATATTGGTTTCAGGTGTGGGTTTCTATGTTACAAGATCTGTATATTGCACCGTGTGCCCACACCCCTCAAAGTCAAATCTTCCCCTGTCACCATATATTAGGACCCCCACCCTTTTCTTTTTGGCAGCCACCTCACTGCTGTTTGTGTTCCCAAGTTTCAGTTCTATATCTCACACTAGAGGCCCAGTGAATGAAATTCATGCACTGGCAGCGGGTGGGGTGTCCCTCAGCCCAGCCTGCACTGGGCACTGCCATCTTTGAGGGTCAATTAGCATATTTCTTCCTTATTGGTTGTGGGTGCCACCATCTTTGAAGGCGGGCAGTCAATTACCATATTCCCTCCTTATTGGCTGTGGGCGCAGCCATCTTTGAGGGTCAATTAGCATATTTCTTCCTTATTGGTTGTGGGTGCCACCATCTTTGAAGGCGGGCAGTCAATTACCATATTCCCTCCTTATTGGCTGTGGGTGCAGCCATCTTTGAGGGTCAATTAGCATATTTCTTCCTTATTGGCTGTGGGTGACGCCATCTTTGAAGGTGGGGCAGCAATTAGCCTATTCCCTCCTTATTGGCTGTGGGCGCAGCCATCTTTGCAATGGTGTGAGGGTCAATTAGCATATCCCCTCTTTATTAGATAAGATATGAGTGAAGTCATATGGTTCTTAGCTTTTTCTGACTGACTTCTTTCACTTACCACCATGTTCTCAAGTCCACTCATGTTGCAAATGGTGCTATTTCATCCTTTATTATGGCTGAGTCGTGTTTTATTATGTATATGTACCACATCTTCTTTATCCAGTCCTCTATTGTGGGACCCTTTGCTTGTTTTCATGTCTTGGCCATCGTGATTAATGCTGCAATGAACATAGAGGATCATATATCTTTGGGAATACATGATTTTGAGGTTTTTCCCAGGAGAGGGATTGCTGGGTAATATGAAGAGATACTCTTACATACAATATTTACAAGTGCACACAACAGACAGACAGATGTTTGTGGCTTACCACACACAGCCAGACAGAACACCAGACAGAATGCCCTGCACCACACAGGGCCATGTGTCTACCCTACGCTGATCAAGCCCGAGTGTGAGACCAAGCACACTATAAGAGGCTGCTTGCAATCAGCAGCTGATCAGGCTCACACCCAACTGAGGCAGGAGGGGGAAGGGAGTGCAACAGACAACAGGCACCCCTCATTACAGTCATAGAATTCTCAATTCAATTTAGGTTTTAGGTGAGATGACAGGGATTGCTGAGGCTCCCGCTGGGACTCAAAACAGGAAAATTCCTGGAAGTGCTGCAAATAAAGGAGTCCAGGCCTCAGCCCCAGGGGCCTCCAGCCCAGGCAGCAAGCAGATCTCTGGTGCTCACCCCAGAGGAGTCCCCTGCTTGTCACCCCACCAGAGTTGCCAGAAAATGAAACCAGACAACCAATGGGTCCAGGCTGCCTGTCACTACCTGAGCCAATTAAGCTGAGATGGGGTTGAGGCATACATGAGCATTTATTCCAATAATGCTGGCAGTACGAGGAAGCAGCGGGTCATCTACCAAAATCTGCTCTACCTCCCCTCCCCATAAGCCAGCTGCTGATATTGGGTAGAAGGACAAAGGTTGCATGGGAAAGTAGGAATTACAGGCATGGAGAAGTAGGTGAGGAAGAATGAATGGTTAGAGGTTGCAGGCAATTTGGGCTGAGGGGGTTGCAAAGAGCAGGTGCCTCTGGGATCAGAACGTGTCCGACAAGCAGTTTTCAGGAAATGAGGATGGACTGTATTCCAGGTCAACTCCCATGTCCTGGGGTATACAACTCTGAGCCAGGGGAGAATGTGCTCTCTCTAATCAGAACAGAACAATCACAGTCAACAGAGCATGATTCATATGTCTTATAATTATAGCTGGTCCCCACTATTCTATCCCTACCCCTAGCAGAAGCACAGGGCCTACAAAGGAGATGTCGTCAGGCCCTTTAAGAAGATGGAGGGCGGCCCTGACTGGTTTGGCTCAGTGGATAGAGCATCAGCCTGCGGACTGGAAGGTCCCAGGTTCGATTCCGGTCAAGGGCATGTATCATCGTTGCGGGCACATCCCCAGTAGGGGGTGTGCAGGAGGCAGCTGATCGATGTTTCTCATCGATGTTTCTAACTTTCTATTCCTCCCCCTTCCTCTCTGTAAAAAAAGTCAATAAAATATATATATTTTTAAAAAGGGTGGAGGGTGTACCTGGGGCATTAGACAGTGTAGCTCCGGCAGTCCTCAGCCTCAGTCTTGTCTGGGTTCTTGTGGATGACAAAGAAACCCGTTTTCGCAGAGCAGCATCGCTGGGTGGGTCTGTGGAAGACGAGCTGGGACCCACAGCAACTTAGATCAGAGTTGCTGGCGTCCAGAGCCACCATTCCACAGATTCGCCACGTCTGGTATATGACGGTCATCACCGAACCTGGAAATGGAACCCTCAGCCAGTGAGACCCCAGGGGCAAGCACCGACTTAGACAATCATGAGTCCTTTCTCCCTCCCACTTCTTCCCTCGCTCAGATCCACACTCATTACTGTGATCTACAAGCCCTTACATCTAGCGTCTGCATAACAATCCCAACTGGTACAGAAACAGCTTTCTGTTCATTAAAATTCATCCTCCTCCCCCGCCCTTAGAAATAAGATGCTCCTCGTCGCCCAGTTAGAAACACCTGCCAGCCATACCCTGGTTGGTTGAAGCATTGTCCATACATCAAACAGTTGCGGGTTCAATTCCCAGTCAAGGCACATACCAAGGTTGCAGGTTTGATCTCTGGTCCAGGCACATGAGGGAGGCAACTGATTAAAGTTTCTCTCTCACATCAGTGTTTCTCTCTCCTTCTCTCTCCCTTCCTCACTCTCTAAAATCAATAAAAACATATCCTTAAATGAGGATTTTTTTTTTAAAGAAACATCGAGGGAGAACCAAGATGACGGCATAGGTAAACACCAGTACTCACTGCCTCCCACAATCACATGAAAATTACAACTAAAATACAAAACAATCATTGTTTAGAACCACCTGAAGTCTGGCTGGGTGGGAGTCCTACAACTGGAAAAGTAAAAAAGAAAGTATATCGAAATGGGTAGGAGGTGTAAAGGCACCAAACAGCTGGCCTGACACCACATGTGGCATTTTTTTTTTTTAATGGGAGGGCCTTCCATGAGAAGTAAGGAATCCCAGCCTCAAACCAGACCCCTAACCCAGGTTCCAGAGCTGGGAAGAGAAGTTCCTGTAACTTTGGGCTGTAAAAACCAACAAGTATTGCAGCTGAGTGACACAAAGCCTGATGGAGACCTAGGCAATTCCTCTTAAAGGGCCAGTGCATGAATTTACTTGGATTTGCTCCCTATGGGTTTCAGCAGTGGGGTGGTGGGTTTGGGAGACCAAAGGACGTACGGGGAGTAAATGGATTGTCTGGTACCAGGGCAGGAACTCAGGGAAGCTTTCTCCCAAACAGGGGTGCTCACAGGGGTCATTGTTCCTATGCTGAGACCTCCTCCATCACAGAGCTGACTGGCAGCCATATCTGAATTTACATCAGTATGGCCCACATGGCTCTCTCCACCCTGTTGATTTCAGGAGACCCCCGTCCTATCCAGCTGGCAGCCTCACCAAAGCTGTTTGCAGAGGCATTTCCATATGAATGGCCTGTCCTGGCTCAGGCTTCAGACTTTCCTAAAATCTTTCAAATAAGTAGCATCTGGCATCAGCATGCCTCATACTTATCAATAAGAGCCCAAGACCTGGCATAAGCACCAGCCTGACTTGCTTCATAGCTTGGCCTCACCTGGGCACTTAAAAGCCCAATACAAGTAGCAACCATCAGAAGATCACTCTGTAGTTCCTGTCAGGTGGCCACAGGCAATGGCTGACTTTGCACCTTTCAGAAGGCCCCAGAGCCAGTACACTTGGTGGAGAGTGTCAGACCACACCAGATTACACTCTACACATCTATGAGTGACACACTCAAGGGGCAGACTCAGTGAGCAACAAAGCCCCACTGAAGCAAGTCCTGCTTCATAGTGTCCTGCTCCATAGGAGTGTCTCCTGCAAAGCATCTCTTCCACTAAAGTTGCAGCTGGAGGTCAATTGTCCTGGAGATCAGTTCCTCCCAGTGATGGCAACAGCAATCAGTGCTCAATTACAATAAGACTGTACACACAGCCCACACACAGTGCACCTAGAGGGTCCATCTCAAGTGACTAAGGAGGCTGAGCCACTGTGCCTTATAGGAAACATACTACCCAAGGCCACTATACCAATTCTAGGAGACATAGCAGTTCTATCTAATACAAAGAAACAAAGGTGGGCAAAATGGAGAGACAAAGAAACATGTCACAAATGAAAGAAGAGTAGAAATCTCCATTTAAAAAAAATTTAAATGAAATAGAAGCAGATAAACTACTAGATACAGAGTCAAAAACAATGACTATAAGGTTGTTCAAGGATCTTAGTATTTTAAAGACATGAAAAAGGAGCAGTCAGAAATTAAGCGCACACTAACTGATATAAAGAATAATTTACAGAGGTTCAACAGTAGAGTAGATGATTCTGAGAATAAAATCAATGATTTGGAAATGAGGAAGCAAAAAACACCTAATCAGAAGATCAAAAAGAAAAAAAGAATCCAAAAATATGAAGATAGTATAAGAAGCATCTATGACAATTTCAAGCATACCAATATTCACATTATGTGGATACTAAAAGGAGAAGAGAGAGAGCAAGATATTGAAAACCTATTTGAAGAAATAATGAAAGAAATAGACTTACAAGTCTAGGAAGCACAGAGAGTCCTAAACAAGAGGAACCCAAAGAGACCACACCAAGACATATCATAATTAAAATACCAAGGGTTACAGATAAAGAGAGAATCTTAAAAGCAGCAAGAGAAAAATGGTTAGTTACCTACAAGGGAGCACCCATATGGCTGTCAGCTGATTTCTCAACAGAAACTATGCAGGCCAAAAGGGAAGGCAAGAAATATCCAAAGTGATGAATAGCAAGAACTTAGAACCAAGATTACTCTACCCAGCAAAGCTATCATTTAGAATTGAAGGTCAAAGAGTTTCATAGATAAGAAAAAGCTAAGGGAGTTCATCACCTCCAAACCAGTAATACATAAAATGTTGAAGTGTATTTCTTAAGAAGAGGAAAAAGAAGGAGAAGGAGAAGAGATTTTAAAAAATGAACAATAAAATGGCAATAAATACATATCTATCAACAATTGAATATGACAAGCAAAATAAACAAACAAGGAATCTAATGAACAAAATAAACTGATGAATAAGATAGAACCAGAGTCATGGAAACATAAAACATACTGACAAATCTCAGAGGGAAGGGCAGAGTGGGGGCAGAAAAAGATTAACCAAAGATCTTATGTGAATACTAGAGGCCCAGTGCATGAATTTGTGCACAGGTGGGGTCCAGCTGGGCCAGCCCCAATTGGGGTGGACCAGGGTTGGTCCTGCCAGGGGGAAGGGCCGGGGGAGGTTGGCTGGCCAGCCCCACCCATGATTGGAGTGGGGAACCCATTGGGAGTACATCCAGGGGGAGGGGCCAAAAGAGGTTGGCTGACTGGATCTGCCCCTGATTGAGGTGGGGGACTGATCAAGGGTGAGAAAAATGGAGAGACAAAGGGGGTCGTCTCTAGGCCTGGCTGGCTGGGGGGTGGGGCTATGGAGGTGTTGGCTGGCTGCCCCACCCTCATTTGGGGTGGGGGGGGCCAATCAGGGGTGGGGCTGGCTCTGGGAAGGGGCCACCCAGGGAGGTTGGCTGGCTGATCCCACCCCTGATCTGGCCAGTTCACAAGCCACAGTGGGCATCATAGCAACTGGTTGTTCTGTCATTACAGTTGTTATGGCATTCTGGTCACTGGCTTTTTATATATATAGACTAGAGGCCCAGTGCATGAAATTGGGGCATGGATGGGGTCTCTGGGCCTCACGTTGACTTAAAACAAACAAACAAACAAAAACATAGATTGCACACTGCAAGGCAAATGATCCCTTTGAGGCTGTGTAAAACATGTGCTTATAAAGTTTGTGTTTAGAGGACCTTTAGAAATATTTTTAATTGATGAGAAAGAGAGAGAGAGAGATAGATTTATTGCTCCACTTATTTATGGATTCATTGGTTGATTCTTGTATGTACCCTAACCAGGGATCACACCCACAGTGGTGTATCAGGATGATCCCCTAACCAACTGAGTCACTGGTCAGACTGGTCAGGGCAGAAATAGATCATGGTAATATATATAATAAAATGGTTTAGATGGCAAATTTTACAAGTATAATTCAGTAGCATTAATTGCATTTACAATATTGTATAATCATAACCACTATCTAATTTTAGAACATTCTCAACACCCCCAAAATATACCCATTAGTAGTCACTCCCTGTTACCCTCTCCTTCCAATCCCTGGCAACTGCTAATGTATTTTCTGTTTCTGAGGATCTGGCTATTCTGGATATTTCATGAAAATAAAATCATATAATAAGTGACTTTTTGTGTCTGGTTTCTTTCACTCAGCATAATGTTTTCAAGGATTACATGTGTTGTTACATGAATCAGTGCTTCATTCTTTTTTATAGCTAAACTAGGGGCCCGGTACACAAAAATTTGTGCACTTGGAGGGGTCCCTCAGCCCGGCCTGTGCCCTCTCGCAGCCTGGGGCCCCTCAGGGGATGTCCACCTGCTGGCGTCCCTGGCCAGCCTGGGTGAGGGGCTGATGGCTATTTGCAGGCTGGTCAAGCCCCCCAGTGGGGACCCTCACCCCATGGGGGTGTGGCCAGCCTGAGTGAAGGGCTGAGGGTCGTTTTCAGGCTGCCCACAACCCCTTCAGGGTTCGGGTCTCTACTGGGGTGCTGGGCCAGCCTGGGTGAGAGGGGTTGAGGGCTGTTTGCAGGCTGGCTACAGCTCCCATTGACCCAAGGTCCCAGCGAGGCTGGCAGGAAGCAGGTCTCTGGGGTTTATTTATATTCTATAATTGAAACTTTGTTGTCTTGAGCGAAGGCCACAGCCAACCTAGGCAGGCAGTTTCCTCCATCACTGGCCTCCTGTTTGCTCTAGCTCAGTGGCTGCTGGCTGCCATCTTGGCTGGGTTAATTTGCATATCATCGCTCTGATTAGCTGGTGGGCATGGGTTGGCTGGTGGGCGTGGCTTAGGTGTAACAGAGTGGAGTTAATTTGCATATTACTCTTTTATTAGATTAGATAATCTCTTACTGGGTGGATATATCACATTTTGTTTTTCCACTCATTGGCTAATAGACATTTAAGTTGTTCCCACTTTTTGAATATTACAAATAATGTGGCTGTGAACTTTTGTTTTTGTGTGAACATGTTTTAGTTCATGTATTTCTTGGCCATTTGTATCTCTCCTTTGAATAATTTTCTATTCAGATCCTTTTTTTCATTTTAAAATGAAAATAGTTCTCTTATGTGGTTGAGTTATGAGTTGTTTACATATTCTAGATACTGGACTTGTAACAGATATATACCTTACACATATTCTCTCCCATTATGCATGTTGTTCTTTCACTTGACGGTGTCCTTTGAAACATAAGTTTTTTGTTTGTTCGTTTGTTTTTGTTAATCCTCAGTCAAGGATGTTTTTTCCATTGATTTTTAGAGAGACTGGAAAGAAGGGAGGAAGTGCGACAGAAACATCAATGTGAGAGAGACACATCGATTGGTTGCCTCCCACTTGCACCCTGGCGAGGCTGGGACTCAAAACTGCAACCCAGATGCATGCCCTTGACTGAAAATTGAACCCCAGACCCTTTGGTGTGCAGGCTGATGCTCTAACCACTGAATGACACCAGCCAGGGTGAAACAAAAGTCTTTAATTTTGATGCTGTCCAGTTTATCTTTTTCATTGGTTGCTTGTGCTTTTGGTGCCATGTTTTAGAACCAGGACCTTTCAGTCCACAGGACAGGGCTCTATCCACTGAGCCAAATCAGCTAGGGCTACTCCTGTTTTTTTCTAAGAGACTTATGGTTTTAGCTGTAAGCAGTTAGATCTTTGGTTACTGTGAGTTAATTTTTACATATGGTGTGAGGTACAGGATGCTTCATTCTTTTGCATGTGAATATCCAATTATCCTAGCACTCTGTGTTGAAAGGGGTATCCCTAACCCCCACCCCTACTAGTGAATTGTCTTGAAACTCTTGTTAAAAATCAATTAACCATAAATGTGAGGGCTTGTTTCTGGACTTTTATTTCTGTTCCATTGATCTATATGTCTGCAGAAGAATGGTGTGTTTTTTTAAATATATATTTTATTGATTTTTTACAGAGAAGAAGAGAGAGGGATAGAGAGTTAGAAACATCAATGAGAGAGAAACATCGATCAGCTGCCTCCTGCACACCTCCTACTGCGGATGTGCCCGCAACCAAGGTACATGTCCTTGACCGGAATTGAACCTGGGACCTTTCAGTCCACAGGCTGGCACTCTATCCACTGAGCAAAACTGGCTAGGGCCAGAAGAATGGTTTTTAAAAGGCAGGATACAGATGTATTCTGGCTGCTTCCTACTACTTTTAGCAACTCATAACTTAGAAATGATCCCAGACAAAAATGGGGCACTTCGCAAACTGAGATGAACAGCAGTAGAATTCAGCAAACGGAGGAGACATTTTCCTTCTTTAGTCTGATATGTAAGTTTTTTTCTGAGCCCAGAGATATGGACTCTTGTGGGCTGACAAGGTCACTATTTTTTAGAATATATTTGTATTGATTTCAGAAAGGAAGGGAGAGGGATAGAGAGATAGAAACATCAATGATAAGAGAGAATCTTTGATCAGCTGCCTCGTGCACGCCCTCTAGGAGCCCACAGCCTGGGCACGTGCCCTTGACCGGAATCAAACCCGGGACCCTTCTGTCCACAGGCTGACGCTCTATCCACTGAGCCAAACCAGGTAGGGTCAGAAGTGGTCTTTAGGTGTGGGAATAGTACATAAAACGGACTAAAAACAAATAGACCAAAAATCCACTAAGTGTTTAAAAGAATCCTATATAATAAAGATGGAATATGTAAATTGACCATCATGTCCTCGCACAAGATGGCTGCCCCCATGTGGTCAAAGATGGCAGGGGAGGGCAGTTAGGGGCAACCAGGCCAGCAGGGAATGCAGTTGGGGGTGACCAGGCCTGCAAGAGAGGGCAGTTGGGGGCAACCAGGGTGGCAGGGGAGGGCAGTTAGGGGTGACTGGACCAGCAGCGGAGGGGAGTTTGGGGGGGACTAGGCTTTCAGGGGAGGGCAGTTTGGGGGGAACAGACCTGCATGCAGAGGAGACTGGTTGGGGCCAATCTGGCTGGCAGGGGAGTAGTTAAGCATCAGCCAGACTGGCAGGCAGAAGCAGTTAGGGGTAATCAGGCAGACAGGCAGGTGAGTGGTTGGGAGCCAGCAGTCCTGGATTGTGAGAGGGATGTCTGACTGCTGCTTTAGGCCTGAAACTGGCAGTTGGACATCCCTTGAAGGGTCCCAGATTGGAGAGGGTACAGACTGGGCTGAGGGACACCCTCCCAGTGCACAAATTTTGTGCACTGGGCCTCTAGTATATATTTAAACTAGTAAAAGCGTAATATTAAAATTAAT
>PVJC01046365.1:0-13346 GCA_004026665.1 Murina feae
GAATAGAATAGAATCAGAGGCATAGAAAGGGAGTGGACTGACAATTTTCGGGGGTTAAGGGTGTTGGGGATGCGTGAAGAGACTGGACAATAATTGTACACCTATGGATGAGGACAATGGCGGGGGCAAGGTCAGAGGTTGGGGTGGGAATTGGGAGGAGGGGAGCTATGGGGGAAAAAAGAGGAACAACTGTAATAATCTGAACAATAAAGATAAATAAAAAAAATAAAAAAACAAAAAAAAAACAAGGCTCTTAGAGAACTAAAAGCATTTTAGTGATTTCAAAGGTAAAAAAAAAGCATTATGAATAAATATATTGGTACTTTTATAAGCATAATGTAATATAAATATTAATATCTTTAATAAAAAGACAGAATCGACTAATGGAAATAAAACTTTTTATCTTGGTTTTGCCACTAACTAGTTACCTGACCTTGAAAAAGGACAATAATCTCTCTGTTGCTAGCCTTAGTAAAACTCATCTGTAAAATGAATGAGACTAATGAGCTAAGATATTTTTCCACATCTAAAATTTTGCTAATCATATTAGATAATTTGAAATAATGGCCTCATCACATTTGGAAAACTCTTGCTCCATCAAGGAAAGTGAATTCTATTTGTGAAACTTTAAGTGCTAAATCTGTACAGTCTTGTAAATCTATGTCAAGTGATTTATAGCCCAATGATTCGTATGAATAAAGCAATGATTCATATCTTAATTACTGGCTATTGAAGTGTATAAAATAGCTTCGTTTGGCTCAAAGTGATTATAATTTCTGACGTTTGTTTTTCAGGCGGAGATGACAGGTTAAAAGATGCTGTATTATAACCAACTTGGAAATATGACATTTTAATTGGAAAATCTTAATAATTCCAAGATAGAACAGAATTCCATGGCTATTCATTAAACATTTTAGAATAACAATCTTAAGTGATAAATTCTTAGGATTGAATCTTTGTCATTGTACCTAATGTGGCATTATATATGGCTATGTACTTCCTAAATGTCTTGAGAGGTAAGAATGGTGATAGAAGAAAAAAAACAATTAGTGAAATCTATGTGTCATTACAGTGTTAGTATTTAGTTACAAGAAACATTTAATTCTATGAAACATTTAAAATTATTATAAAATAGATACTATTTTAGGTTGATAACATAACATTTCATATTTAGAAATAACATTAGACAATTATATTCAATCATAATTTTAGATAATAAAAACAAAGACCATTACAACAAATGTTGTCCATTTATTGCAACAAACTTAATAATTTTTGAGATATATTAGTAGATTCAAACACACTAGAAAAGTGAGAAATTTTGTGCACTCTGATTTGAAGTGATTGCATGGGCAGTGTGCACACTTGTGACTGAGGGTGGGTGGAGAAAGATAGTCCATAACCCAAAATGAACTTTCCCACACTCCCATTCGCTACCGCCCTGAAGGAGTATAGATAAAAGGAAGAAGATGGAGATGGATGGGGGACGGAGGGAAGGAAAGAAAGAAACTATGAATAAAGAGGAGGGAATAAACTGGAAGAAGAGCAAGGGTGAGAGGGAAGTCAGGAAAGATGGCCCAGAGCCTGTCACTCCATTCAGAGATGGAGGTGGGGAAGTTGATCCTCCAAAGGAATAATCTCAGTAATTCAATCTTTTACATTTCATTTTCTCCACCTCAGAAATTATTTTATTGCTTGGGAAAAATATGGCACATACTTCAATATACTAAGTACTGAAATTCAATTCAATTCCTTTAGTATTTTTTTTTTTTGTCTGAAATCTGTTCATTCAGCATCTTTGGAGTTGTGGGTGACACTAAGAATTTATTGAGTGGTTTATTCTTTCAAGGAACTTCTCATCTTAATTTATCTATCTACCTAGCTAGCTTATACTTTAAACAGTTTGGTCCCCTTGACATATGAATTCAATAACTGTGTTTCCAGTGAAGGGTCCCGGAGAAAGAGTGCAGCATTTAACATAAGGAATCTTAGCTAAGACCTGCCTTGGAAAGGGACAGAAGCCTGGACAAGAGCACCAGGAAAAGGGCCAGGTCTGTTAGACAAGATAAGATAGTGTGAGTACACAAGGCTCTCCCTTAAAAGAGAAGAGGGAGGTTAGGTTTGGTATAGAAGAAGGACTGTCCACCTTCTAGTAGGAAAAGAATGCAGTGGAGGTGTTCTCTGCATCAAGATTGGTCTGATGGGGGGCGGGGGGAAGGATGGCTTGGGACTGGAGTAAGGTGAGGCAAAGGGAACAGAAACATAGCTGCCATAGCTCCCATGGTCAGGGGTGAGAAGGCAATGTAGAGAACCATCGGTGCCATCCGGTGGTGACAGGGTCTCAGCTGATAGAGCAGTAGTAGTAAAGTAGTAGTGATATTAACAGCTAACATTATTGAGTGCTTATATGCCAGAGTATGTTCTAATTACACATATAAACTCTTTTTTAAAAAGATACTGTTTTATTGATTTCAGAGAGGAAGAGAGAGGGAGAGATAGAAATATCATGCCCCCTCCTGGAGATTGAGCTTGCAATCCAGGCATGGGTCCTGACTGGAAATTGAACCATGATCTCCTGGTTCATAGGTTGATGTTCAACCACCAAGCCACACCTGCTGGGCCACACACGAACTCTCTTAATCCTCACAACAACACTATGAGTTCATACAAAGACAAACAAGCACAGAGGTTAAATAATTTGCTTGAGGTTAGATGCTTGGAAATGTTATAAGATTGCACTGCCTGTTTATTTGGTAGTCAAACTGACACCCATCCCTTTGGAATCAAGCAGAACTTTTGTTAAGCTAGCATACAACTTGTGCAGTGATGCTATGTGCTCAGTCATTAGGTTTGGGTGCAAAACCTGTCTAACGAGGGAAATAGGCTGTTCTCCTCACTGGTGTAATGTATTTTCAGTGATAAGAATTTTGGACTTTTTTTTTTTTTTTTTGTTAATCCTCACCTGAGGATATCAACCAAGGTACGTGCCCTTGACCAGAATCGAACCCAGGACCTTTCAGTCCTCCGGCCGATGCTCTTTCCGCTGAGCCAAACCAGAGTGTGATGAGAATTTTTAGAATGTTGGGCACGCCCTAGTTTAAGAATGCAAGCACATTTCAAAGTGGAATTTCAATTACCGTTTTTCTTTTCTTTTGCCCTAACGGTTATCATGGCATTATAATGAAGGGCAGACTGCAAATAGTCTTCACTTATAAACAGGGAAATCAATAATAACTAGACTGCTTCACTCATTTTGTGTATGGCATTATAAACTTCTCAGGTATTCTAAGGCGGCCTGACAAAATTAGAAAATATTGTAAATCCCCATGACTTCTTTGAGATATTCAGAAGTGTTCAATATTTTTCTTTTTATATTTTTTTTTATTGATTTCAATGAGAGGAAGAGACAGGGAGAGATAGAAAGATCCTTGAGAGAGAAACGTCACCCATCTTGGCTGCCTCCTGCACACCCCTACTGGGAATCGAACCCGCAACCCAGGCATGTGCTCTAGTCCCCACCTGATGACTGATTTACTCAAAATGTGGAGTTGAATCCGGGACCCTTCAGTACACTGCCCTATGCTCTATCCACTGAGCCAAACCAGCTAGGGCCAAAAGTGTTCCATTTCAAAGTGCTGCGGAATAGTTGAGGCTAGGAAAATTCCAGGACGAGGGGAGTAGGGAAACCGAGCAGACAGTTACACAGCAGTTTGCAGCCACCTAGGAAATCCTATCTTCCCTAAACCTTCCCAGTTTGAGGGACATATGTCATACTTTCAACAATAAAGATTTTTTTTAAAAAGGTAGATGGTTTGCACTCTCCTCCCCAACCAGAGGGCAAGTAGCTTAAATCACTCTATTCAGGGAGATAGGTAACAGAAATCCAATTAAGTGCCGTTTGCCAACCACATCCAAGGACAGACAAATAGAGAATAAATCTTATTTTGGTACATCAGCCTGAAGCTGATGACGACTCTATTGCTCTGCCCCTAAAAGCCCCTTACATGCCCCGCCGTTAAAACCCCTGAAAATGAAGGTCCCAGGGCACTCTCCCTTCAGGGAGCACACAGGAGCCTCCCCCCGCCCCCCATTTCCCACATATCCCCTAGCCCAGTGGTTCTCAACCTTTCTAATGCCGCGACCCTTTCATACAGCTCCTCATATTGTGGTGACCCCCAACCATAAAATTATTTTCATTGCTGCTTCATCACTGTCATGTTGCTACTGTTATGAATCGTCATGTAAATATCTGATATGCAGGATGCTCTTAGGTGACCCCTGAGGAAGGGTGGTTCCACCCCCAAAGGGGTCTGACCCACAAGTTGAGAACCGCTGCACCTCTCAGGGACCCCATGTGACCTGCCCCAGGGGGGGCAAAAGCCTCCTCCTGCCCTCTGGCTTCCCAGGGAGCTAAGGCAGCCCAGCCTGGGCTCCCCTTCCTTGTTTCTCTCACCTGCGCATATTTTTGCTGTGGTCAATGCATTCTTGTTGGCTTTTTTTCCTATACTTTGTCTCTTTTTAAAAAAAAAAAATTTTTTTTATTTTTACATTTTTTTAAATTACATAAAGCTTTACAAAGATTAGTACATATATCTTTGTCTCTTGATTGAAATCTTTTCCTCAAGACAAGAATCGAGGGCTCCTCCTCCCCTCCTCTCACTGGTAACAGAAGTACAAGTCTTCTTCCCAATGGGATTGCATGGGACTCCCCTTTCTTCTGTTGAGTAAATCAGTGACCAGGTGGGGACTATGCAAAACCCGCGTGGGGGAGCCGGACTTTTCTTAAGATAAAGCATTGCACAGGGTGTTGTATTCAGGGAATGCAGAAAACGAAAGCGGAAACCATCTTCGGGTCCATGATAACAACAGTTATTACAGGTAAAACGATACGCCCTTGGCTAGACGTCAGGGGAAAGTAACAGAAAAATCTCACGGTGGGGGCGGGGAGAAGACATCAGGAAGCTATTTACTTTGGCCCCAGGAGATTCTAGAATCTCCAGACATACATAGTCCTCCATTTGCTCACATGGAAGCTGATAGGAAGAAAACAGGAGCCCGGGGCATATTAAGGAGTTTATTCCAATCATCCAGGAAATTCCCTAGACCAGAGTCCAGGGCTTCACATCAGAGTTTAAGTAAGCGGGTTGCCGGTTTAAACAGTGCACCTGCGCAGGCCCCATTACCCTGCGCCGCCCGGCTGCACGCACACCTTCAGCCCAACAGCCTAAGCAGAAAGCATTCTTACAGGTCACAGCCGTCACCGAGGGCGACATCAGCTATGGGGGCACTGATTTCCTGCAGTGGTTCTCACCCTGCCGGCCCTTTAAAGCAGTTCCTCATGGGGCGACCCCCAACCATAAAATTATTTTCCGTTGCTACTTCATCACTGTAGTGTTGCTATTGTTATGAATCGTAAATATCTGACATGCAGAATGGTCTCAGGCGACCCCTGTGAAAGGGTCATTCCATCGCCAAAGGGGTCGCGACCCACAGGTTGAGAACCGCTGGTAGAGGATTTGGTGGCTCTTGGGGAAAAAAAAAAAAAAAAAGCTGTAGGAGAGGCGCCTCCGCTCAAACTTTCCCCAGGAAACGGGCTGTTTACTGAGCAAACAAGAGGTAGCCACAGACACACCTGCTACTCCCGGAGGCGCCGAGGACCCACCACCGCCACCTGCTGGCCACATCCGGGCACTCCTCTACAAAATCCTGACGCCCCGACGTCCGAGACGTTGGGTTCATTTGAAACACAAGCGCAACCAATCAGGGGCGGAGGGCAGCGACCAATCCCCGCCCCCGTGGAGGCGCCGGCCTATGGGAAGGAGGCTGACAGCACGCGCCAATCGGCACGGCTTTTAGAGGGAGAGGCTCCCTTTTTGAATTGGCAGCGGCTGCCTCCCACGAGGAATGGCGGTAACGGCGAGCGGAGCCGGCGTGTGAAGCAGCGGCGTTTCCCGGGCGCTTGGGGAGAGCGGTGAGGCCTCCGGGTGTGAGCGGGGGAGTGGGAGCGGGCTCGCGTCCCGGGAGCAGCGGGCTCCTTCGCCGGGGCCCCACGGCCCCGCCCCGGGGGCCGCGAATTCCGGGCATCCCTGCCGGGTCCCGGCTCCGGGAGCTGCCCCGCCGCGTTCCCGGCGCCGGGGCGTGGCGCGGGGGTGGGAGCCCGACGCCCACCCGGTGGCTGTGCCCCTCGCCGCCGCCGCTCACCCGGCTGGCGGTGTCTTCCCGAGGAGTCCGCGGGCGAGGGAGGGAGGCGGTCGGGAACGGGCCTTGGCGGGCCTCGCCGGCCTCTGCACCCGCCGGGGCTTCTCTCGGGACGCGGGACGCGGTGGCTTCGCCCCAGGGTGCTCCGGGGCCGCTGGTCGGGGGGCAGTGGAGCCGGTTCCTAAAACGCCGGCCCACCCCGCCCCCTCCGCCTCCCCCTCCGCGCCCCCAGCCCCCAGCCCGGTCCGCGCGCGCCGACCCCTCCGGGGCAGGTGTGCGGGGCTTAGCGGTTAGAAGCGCAGTGTCTGGGCTCAGCCCGGGTCGAACCCCAGCTTTCCCACTGGCATGGTGACTTGGGGGAAGTTCACCCTTCTAGTACAGGCTCCCTTTTGCTGTTACAGGTGTCTGTATCAGCTGGGAACAGGAGCGGTAAGCCGCCTCTCAGGATTGTTGTAGATGCTAAATGCACGCGAGCCAGAGGGTTTTTAGAACAATGTCTGCCGCACGTCAGGGGCTGAGTCAGTCTTGTTAATCATAATGTCATGTAATGTCATCGGTATTATTGACGTTGTCAGTTAACACCAACAACTTACCCAGTATTGCATTTAGCTCCCCCACCCTGGAAGGTGATTGCCATAAAAACTAAAAAGAAACCAAAAGTGAATATTTTGGTTAAATGACAATTAAAACATTTTTTTACATATATATATCGATTTCAGAGAGGAAGGGAGAGAAACATCATTGATGAGAATCATTGATGGGCTGCCTCTTGCAGCGCCCCCTACTGGGGAAAGAGCCTGCAACCCAGGCATGTGCGGAGACCTGGAATCAGGCCGGGAATCAAAACCGCGACCCCCTGGTTGCTCCGTGGATGCTCAGCCGCAGGGCCTGAGTGCTTTTGATTGTTATTTGTATCATAGTCTACTGAGTTCAGGTACTGGTGTATTTATGTTACAGAAGAGTAAACAGAGGTCCAGAGACGTTGATTGACTTTTTTTGGTTCAATATTAAGAAAAATGGGTGCTGATGCTTTTTATTCCTTTTATTTTTTATTTAAAAAAGTTTTCTTTTGCTGATGCTTTTTATAAAGTCTGTTATAAACTCTAGTATAAAAGCAGCGTTTGCCCCAAGATCATGTTTGTTTCCTGTGTTCTTATTCAAATTTATTCTTTTTTAGTGAACTTAGAACTGAGTACAAACCATGGCTGACAATAGTGTACTAACATGTACTGGGAGGACAAGCTTGGCAGACTCTTCCATTTTTGATTCTAAAGTTACTGAAACTTCTAAGGAAGACTTACTGAATGGACCTACTTTGTATGTTGAAGGTAAATGTGCTTTAAAACTGCAAATCACTATTTTAATACTAAACTTACTGACTAGAGACTTTATCATTCAACTGTAACACTGTTAAGTTAGAGTACAAGTATTCAGTAAATATTTGTTGACAGTCTTTACACGACATAGATTTAAAACAATTATCTTTATTGTTGAAAGTATTATAGATGTCTCCTGTCCCCTAATCCTCAGTGACCCCCCCCTGCACTTTTTATGGTTTGGATTAATGCATCCCAACTTTGAAGTCATATTGGATATTGCTTTTTCCGTATGTGAGGGCAGTCTAGCTGCAACATTGTTAGCTTGACTGTATTCAGTTATATCTGGTTAGGGTAAGGTGACCTGATTTAACGCGATACACCATTGATGGGGGAGGGGGCATTCTTTTCTTTTCTTTTTTATTATTACTTAAAATATTACAAAGAGTAATCGGGACTTTTTAAAAACGCCGCAGGATGCGGGACAAACTTAAAAATCGGGACTGTCCCACCAAAAGCGGGACATCTGGTCACCTTAGATTAGGTGAAAAGACTTCTTCCCTTGCCTCACGATGTAAATGGGTCTTTCCTAAATTTGCAGGCACTGTTGATGAAGATGACTGTACAAGATATTGATTGCTTTCTGTGGTTAGAAGGAGTGTTGATGTTTGTGTATATGTTCTCTTCCTTAAAATGGAATGTGGCCAATATATTTTTTAATAAGCTGGGAATTAAGCTATTTTAATTTTAGAGAATGTTATGATCTCAAAGATGGAAAATATAGTAGATATAGCCAAAAATGGGAATAGGATTACTGATTTCGATGTTAATTCCTGATACATATATTTAAACATTTTAATTTTAATAGAAGAAATGCCTCAGGTTGAAACAAGAGTGGTATTGGTTCAAGAAGCTGGAAAACAAGAAGAACTTATAAAGGCCTTAAAGGTATGGAGTTTTAAGTTTTTAACTTTTTTAAAAGGCTGTTTTTCTTCCATTAGGATATAAATAATTTTATAGTTTTAATCTCATACTTAAGTCTCTTTTCCACAGACTATTAAAATAATGGATGTACCAGTTATAAAGATAAAAGAAAGTTGCCCTGGAAAATCGGATGAAAAATTAATAAAAAGTGTTGTTAATATGGTAGGTTCAGCATTTCATTGCATGTGGCATGCTGCACTTCCCTTGACTGTATTCTTGTATTTCACTCATGGTGACCTAAATTAGGTGCAAGGTGTATTGTGCACTCTGAAACTAGACAAATAGAAACCATTTTAAATTTATTTCTAAAATTTGGGTGTTTCTGAAACCCAAACTATTGCATCTATTGCAAATAATGGAATCCTTATCATTTGTCATTGTTAAATTTAAATGGCATATCATGAATTTGCAAAGCTCTGATACTTTTCTCTAAATTCTTTATCTTTTTTCTCATCACCTTTATATTTATTCTAAATTCTTGCTTTATTTCCAAATTATAAATCATAATTATTGGCAGTCATTAGGGAATTTGCCTCAGCATATGAAATATATTTAATTCTCATACCAGCTGTAATAGTTTGTGAGGGCTACCATACAAAATACTACACACTGGGTGGCTTAAACATCAGGAATATATTTTCTTGTACTTCCTAGGCCTAGGAGTCCCAGATCAAGTCTTAGTAGGTTGGCTTCTCTTGAGGCCTCTCTTGCAGGTGGCCGCCACTTTCTTGCTGTGTCTTCACACGGCCTTTCTTCCGTGTGTGCACATCCTGCTGTCTCTGTTGTGTGCCCCGCAAAACTTCCTCCTCTTATAAGGACACAAGACAGATTGGATTAGGGCTCACCCATGTGACCTCATTTTACCTTAATTATCTCTTAAAAGGCCCTGTCATCAAATATACAGTCACATTTTAGGGCATAAGGGGGTTGGTTTCAACATGAATCTTGGGGATAGATACATGATTTAGCCCATCACATCAACTACAAAAGAAAGCCCAAATCACTGAACCATTTAGAGCTTTCCTTTACACAGTTCTTTTTTTTTGTTACATGGGAGTCATATAGGTACTTAAATATCTTCATTCTTTTTCATTGATGTACAGCGTAAAGTGGTAAACAGTAACTTGTTTTTCTATATATCCTTGGCTTGCTGCAACTGTCTACATAGTTCACATCTTTCTCTTACTTTCCTCATATATACTGAAATGATTACATTAATCTATACCCTTTTGGAAGATCTCAAGTGCCATAGTTTTCTACTTTTTATAAAGACTTGTTTATACAAGAAGGAGCCATATGTATGGCATCGTTTTCTTGGTTAGAAAAAAAGCAATAGCGTATATCTTAATGCATCCTACTGTCAAAATGTGTGTGCTTAAATTCATCATTTTTATTTTATATGCATACAAGATGATTTGTAATGACTATCAAGTCAAGTCAAAGCTTAGGCCTTTATAAGAGTAATCTTCAAAATTTAAGATCTTAATGTAGGTGGATATATATATATATTAAAATGAAAATCAGCAACTAAAGAAATGACTGTTCACTCTTGTATATAATGTTTATTATTGTATAATTTAAAACTTAAGTTTTCATCAAATATAAAATTAAAATTTTGGTAATGAATTTGTAGGTCTTATTTAGAGACTTGTATGAATTAATTTTATAATACATTTTATTTCTATAACTACATGAAAAAAATCAAGGAAATTAAAGTGCCCTTTGTAAAGATGGAATCAGTAGAAGAATATGAAAGTTTTGATTCTCCAGAATTTGAAAATGTATTTATAGTCATGGATTTCCAGGATCCTGTATTTACTGAGTTATACAAGACTGATTGTAGAGTTATTGGACCACCAGTAGTACTAAACTGTGCACAAAAAGGAGAGGTAAGAAGAATATACATTAATTATGCCTTTTACAGGTTAAATTTTTATTAATGAATGTTGTGAAAATTGGTAAGTAGAAAATTCCATTAATTGTTGAGAGTATGAAATATTTAGAATAGGAATAGTAGCAGCCAGTGTATAGTCCTTTCATTTCTTTTTTCTATTGTAATTTTCAATAGCGAAAATCTAAGACCTTTGAAAGTTAGGCAATAAAAACTATATATATAATATATGAGTTGTAGCAGAATTAGTCCCTATTCTTTGGTTTTATTGCTATGTTTTGCCATTCTAAAGCTTGCCTTACTACCTTAAAATTGCTGAAGTCATTGTGTTTTTGTTATAGATACTAGTAAGAAGCACATGACAATCTTTAATTTTCTGTTTTAGTTGAGAAATGTTGCTTTCAGAAGCCGAGTAAAAATTTTAAAGCCCAAAGTTAAATATGCATATAGTAAATGTTAAATATCTATATATTCTTATTCTGATATATATGTGTTAAATTGATTAAAATATTTACTGATTACTTCCATTTTTTTTTAGCCCAAAAATTGTAAGCATATTTGGCTCAATTATATGTTCTATAGCTATTATTTATAAATATTTGACCTGTTTTAACTTTAATTGGAAGCATTTACAGTAATGTATGGAGTCAGAAATCTGTTTATTGATAATATTTCACATGTGACAAAGTACATTTTAGGACTAAAGGTTTGAATATATTTGTGTTTAATTTGCAAATCATAAAGTGTGGTTAGATTATGTGTATCAGATATGATTTGGGAATTGTGGAAATTTTATTGTGAAACTAGCAATTTTTTTTGCTATTTTTATTGCATATTGAAAAATGGAAGTAAATCTTTGGGTTGAGATAGTTGGTTGATAAGAGGGAAGATGTGTTTAACTTGAGAAAGATGTATTTTATTTTCTACTACAAAGAAAGCTCACAGATTTAAAATTATTCTTCAGCCTTTGCCGTTTTCATGTCGTCCACTCTATTGTACAAGCATGATGAATCTAGTACTATGCTTTACTGGATTCAGAAAGAAAGAAGAACTAGTAAGTATTCAAAACATTCTATTCAAAGAATATTTTTTTCTAGCAAAATATATTTAAATTGGCACTTTTTGATAATTGTATCCTGGTTTTATTTTCAAAGTTTTGGAGGAGAAATTACTGTCTATACCAGTTTCAAATTTTGTGAAGAAATATTCTGAAGAGCCTTGTAAAAAAAAACACACAAATATTTTGTTGAGGATGGCTAGCATATGAATTAACAGAAAAACTTAGTAACTGTCTAATCTGTTTAAACTATTTTTTCAGAATCCTATTGGCCACATTATTTGAAGTTTTTGTGCACACAGTGCATTTTTTTTTTCATACAAGTTCAGCCTTAAAGTATTCTTATTGCCCTGAAAAATTCACAGAAACTTTTTTTTGGTTTGTTTTGTTAATCCTCAGCTGAGGCTACTTTTCCATTGACTTCTAGAGAGGGTGGAAGGGAGGGAGAGAGACAAGGAGAGAGAAACGTTGACTGGTTGCCTCCCACACATTCCCCAACCAAATGTGTTGGGGGTGAGGGAGCAGGCCTGCAACCCAGGCACGTGCCCTTGACCAGAATCAAACCTGAGAATCTTCCATCCACTGAGCCAAACTGGCTAGGCTTTTTTTAAAAAAAAAGAAAGAAAGAAAAAGAAAATACTGATTTCAGACAGGAAGGGAGAGGAAGAGAAAGATAGAAACATCAGTGATGAGAGTGCATCATTGATTGGCTGCTTCCTGCATGCTCCCTACTGGGGATTGAGCCTGCAATCCAGGCATGTGCCCTGACCTCTGGTACACAGGTTGATATCCAACCACTGAGCCACACCAGCCTGGCTGACAGAAGCTTCTTTGATTTGTAAGTTTCTATGTTTAGCTAGTGGAGAATTACTCTACTTTCGTGGGGAGAATTTTGGTGTGATATAACCTTGTGTTATAAAAAGTAATATATTTAGCTGTGAAAGATAGCTTAGTTCACTAAGTTTTGTATGATCATCTTTACTAGCTTATTTTATACTAGGGGCCCGGTGCACAAAAATTTGTGCACTCGGGGTGGAGGGAGTCCCTCAGCCCAGCCTGTGCCCTCTCACAGTCTGGGACCCCTCAGTGGATGTCCTATGATGGCTCCAGTCTGCCAGGCGCCTTGTGTGTGTGTGTGTGTGTGTGGCCACTGGGGACCTGCCCCCAGCCGCATCAGAGGCTCGGAGCAGTCCTCCTGTGTGTGTCTACCTGCTGGGGGCCTGCCCCCAGGCACACCGTGGAGGCTTGGAGCAGGCACCCCCTCTATGTTGATCTCTCAGACTCTTGCCGTCCCCTGCATGTTGTTCTCTTTTTTGAGCTGTGGCCAGGGCTGGGTGCGGCCTGCCTCCCAAGCTTGCCTACTGCCCATCTTCCTCCAGCCACCAGAAAGCAGGGAAAACCCCGCCTTGTGGTCAGGCCAACCTTTTCCTTTTCCCTGATCCCAGGAAGGGGTCTGGGGAGCCGCCAAGCAGGACTCCAGCCCCCAAGAGCTTGCTTTCCCGCTCCCCAGTGGCCCCCAAAGGGCCTGGGGAGCTGCCAAGCAGGCCACCGACTCTTTCCCACTCACCGGTCCCCTGCTGCCTTCCTTTCCCACTTCCCGGTGCCGCCAAGGGGTCTGGGGAGCTACCAAGCAGGCTCCTGGCCCCTGCAGCCTTGCTTTCCCGCTCCCCAGTGCCCCGCAAAGGAGCCTGGGCAGCTACGAAGCAGGCCGAGACCGCCCCGCTGCCTCTTTCCCACTCCCCAGCCCGCCACCTTGCTTTCCCACTTCCTGGTGCCCTGCAAGGGGCCTGGGAAGCCCACCAAGCAGGCCACTGACCCCCTGCCGCCTCTTTCCCACTCCCCGATGCCCCTCCAAGGGCCTGGGAAGCCCACCAAGCAGGCTGCCGACCCCCTGCCGCCT
>PVJC01046366.1:0-13992 GCA_004026665.1 Murina feae
ACACACACACACACACACACACACACAGAAGGCACCTGGCAGACTGGAGCCATCATAGGACATCCACTGAGGGGTCCCAGACTGTGAGAGGGCACAGGCCGGGCTGAGGGACTCCCTGCACCCCGAGTGGACAAATTTTTGTGCACCGGGCCCCTAGTATCTTTATAAAATAATTTTAAATTACACACACCATTTATTAAAGCTACAGTACAGTTCTTTAGGACTAGACTTTACTCCAAGAAAATCTCAAAACCTAGTTTCCACATAATTCATCCTCTAGCTTTGATTCTGATCTCCTGGGATTGTTGTTTACAAACTCCTAATGTGTAATCAACAGGGTTGTCCCTGATACTCTTCAGAAAAGATGGAAGACCCCTGTAGCAGAAACAAATTATGTCAGATACCCAATGTTCATAACCCTTATAATACCCACTGAAACGTAGATTTGGGGGCGAAACTATGAAAGGAAAATGTACATGCCTAGTCCTGTTGAGTCACATTTTTCTACTTTCTAAGAACTATGAATTTAGTCTTTTAAAAACTTCTACCTTACAATGCATCTTGGCAAACACTCTTTTGACAGTATTTGTGTTTAATCTTCAGTTTCCTTCTCTAACATTGAGCAGAGTTTTATTGAATATTATTTAAGATCTGGACTTCCAGAGTCCATCTGAATCATAATCAATCCTAGTTCCTTCTGACATAAATGCTGTTCCTTTTATAAAATAAGCTATTAAAAATGTCTTGAACAATATTGTGAAACAACTCATTGACTCACTATACATTTATTGAAAAAATGCCTTAACAAGGCAGGTTGTTGCCTGAAAAAATTCATAGATCACACCTCAACTGTATCAGATATACTGGAAAGCTTTCTTTGTATTGCATTGCACACCTCAATTGCATGTAGGAGAATCTCAAACATGTTCTAACATGCTATGTGCCAGATACCTACACCTTGTCTATTAATGAACCTATAAGGTCAGTGTCATGATTCTCACATAGCAGAAAAGAGACCCCTGGGCTCACAATTCAATAGCAAGTCTTCCTACGTTGTTTAGCTAATCCATATCAAAGCTAGGGCTTGAAACTTGTTCTTTCTTATCCTAAAACGAAAGCAATTTTTCACTCATTTTGTCTTCCTATAAAATTACCGACTTCTCTGACAAAGTTGATGGAAGGCTAGTAATCAGAAGACTGGAAGGGACAACTCCTTTAATTTCGTCCTCTGAAAAAGGAGCAAGGTAACCCCATGCAGTGGTGTCCTCAGGACAGGCATGCCAACATGCTGTGCAAAGTCTCTGTCTTAGCATTACGCCTCAGCCCTCTCACAGAAGGCAGAGAGAGAGGAGATGGGGAAAGGACATGTAAAACATAGAAAGCAGGAAGGAGACAGGGATATGCAGATACGTGGTATGAAAGGGACCTCTGGCTGCTGGAGCTGAGGATCCACTTTGCGAGCCAAACCTACACATGATGAATCAACTCCTGAGCCAGTCACATTTCTGCAGAAGCATCATGTCATATTCAGAGTATCTCTAAAAAATAAGGTCCTTTAATGATAATAGTGTAGCCTAAGTAGCATTTGAATCATATGAAAGAAAAATGTACAGATATTAGGAAGTAGAGAGTAGACACCAGAGAAATCAGCTAGGTGAACGTTTAGGACTTGGTCATTCATAAAATACATTTATTCTAGAGAGGTCCTTAAAATAATCTGACCTCAAATTATACTTGAATTTATCTGGAAGTAGAGATTTGGAGGAACTGAATGGCTTGCTGATAACAAGCTAAGGTGGGAACAAAACTGAGGTCTACAGATCCTATGGTGAGTGTTCTCTTATTGATTTCACCCTCAGAGGATACTACTGCCAAGGCTCAGCCTCGTGGGCAGGTTTCTATTAAGCTCTTCCCTGGGAGGGCTGATCCACAAGCACTTTTGCTGCCCAAGAAAGGAGACACAACCATTTATAAGAAACCAGAGGTCCAGTGCATAAAATTCGTGTACTCTGCACGGCAGTGGAGGGGGTTCCCTCAGCCTGGATTGTGAGAGGACACAAGCCAGGCCAAGGGACTCCACCGGTGCATGACTGGGGCTGGAGAGGGATGCAGGAGGTTGGCCAGCTGGGGAGGGACTGTGGGAGGGCTCCAGGGTATGTCCAGCCAGTCTTGCTCAAGCTGGTCAGTGTCTGTCCCCTGGCGGTCAGTGAACATCATAGTGAACAGCTGAATTGCCTTAGCATATCATTAGCATATTATGCTTTGATTGGTTGAATAGTTGACTGGACGACCAGACACTTAGCATATTAGGCTTTTATTACATAGGATGAGCCTATGAACTCATTACAGTCTCTCTCAGGGATGAGGCTCAGTCATCTAAACAGTGGGGCTTCGTTACAACCTAGAAATGACTTGAGAGCAGGGTAAAGGGGTTCATGGAACCCAACAGCACTGGCCTTGCCTGCACCTGCTTCATATTCACTAGACTGTGTCTTGCACATCTGCAGCGTTTTCAAATCTTTGCTTTAAATTTCTAGTTCTTGCAAAGTACTCTATTAATCAAAGAGTCCTAACCAAAGTCTAGATTCAATTTTTATAGGGCTTCTTTTAGGCTTTTTGCACAATTCTTATTAATACAGGATATTGCTTAGGGATCTTGAGGAGATTTTAATGTACTTTCCTGAAATCTTTCTTTACATCATTATTCACTTCATGGAATACTTTTATAAGATGATTTCACTATTATAGTCATAATTATATATTCTTCAGCAATATGATTTGAAATTAATGAAACATTAGAGAAATGTTAGTCATTCTAAATACATCACCATACATTTAAAATAATTTGTAAGGATTTATGGAACTATGTTAATGACTATTATTTATCAGTTTTAGATTATTTTGAAAACATTATAATAGGAAGTTATACATAATAAATAATAGTAATAATTTTATATTTAAACAATTATAGAAAGCTGATTCTATTTCTATGACAGCAGGTGTTCATTATTTTAAAAACATGGGGATAGAAAATAAATTCAAATTGTACCGAAGCTAGAGTAAAATATCTTTAAGTTAAGGGTAGCAAAATACATATTCTCTAATGCAAATTATGCAGTTAACTGTCAGAGTGATAAATTGGAGAAGCTACAAAGAATGATTTTGAGTATTCCACTCGCCCATCCTCAGATAATAAAGAATCCATTCTTGTAGCCAAACATGCTATATTTTTCTCCTTTTTCAAATGAGAATTATATTTGGCTTTTTCAATCATAAAATTGGAAATGACCTCGATATAGTATTTATTCAAACCCAAAGGATAAAGGTGAGATTAAATTCAAAGGTTCCACATACCTGTTGACTTTGTTTTAAAACAGGTTTTGTGAACAAGTCTCTGATATACTCCAGTATTTACAGCATTTATTTACATAGTTTCTAACTTCATACCCCAAACTTCACCCACTGCCTTACCAAAATATATTAAATCAGCGTGCTATAATCACATCTTATTGCTGTTAATTGATCTAAGGGCTGGAATGAATTTCTGAAGACATATAACATCTCTTCTGATTCTAGAAACTCACCACTGAGGAGGACAGATGAATCCACTTAAATACATAGCCAGGCCTTTGTGCCAGCCCTGCCCTGTGAACCGTATATGGATCCCGGGATGGCACATCTTTAACATCAGTCTGGATTTGCATTGTGCTCCTTCTATTAAAAATGACCCTCCACTGCTTTTTCTTGGAAAGGTCCTAAAGTTTGCTTTTTGTTTTGTTTTGTTTTGTTTTTAATAAATTTCCCTAAGTATTATCCTTAAGTCAAGCTTTCTAAGCCTCTCTATCCCAAACAATATGTGGCCCATCCCTTCCTCTATGCCCCTCTGAGGCATGCCTCCATTGGTAATAGTTACCAGATTGTACTAATCTACTCTAATAAAAGAGTAATATTGAAATTAATCATGTCTCTGGGACACCTAAGCCACGCCCACCAGCCAACCCAAGCTCACCAGCCAATCAGAGCAGCTGTATGCAAATTAACTCAGCCAAGATGGAGGCCAGCACCCCAGCCAGGGAGGCAGGTGCAGTGCAGGCAGCGGGGTGGCCGCGGGGTGGGTGGGACGGGCGTAGTGGGCTTAGCCAGCCTGAAAACTGCCATCAGCCCCTCACTCAGGCTGGCCAGGCATGCCAGCAGGCGGACATCCCCCGAGGGGTCCCAGACTGTGAGAGGGCACAGGCCCAGCTGAGGGACCCCCCCAGTACACATATTTATCTGTGCACCTGGCCCCTAGTTTGTTTATATAATACTGAACTGTTAATCACAAACTGTAAAGTACTATGTGTGTGTCCTGATGCCTACCGTATAATTGGGGCTTAATAACTGTTTGCTGATGAAATAATCCTGTATAAATGTGTCTATACAAACTGAATGGAAAGTCTGTTGTAGAACTCAAACTTTAACAGGAACGTTTGTCATTCAGTCTTTCTGCATTTGCTACTTGTCAGGCATGTCTAACCCCCCTCTGCTTTCTATGGAGATTGTAGGAGAAGCTAAGTGCCTAACACAGAGCAGACACTCATCACATATTAGTGTATTTTTTATCCTTCCTTTTCCCTTTCTCTGAAGCCATGTCTCATAAAAGTGCAAACATAATATTAAACTTCTGCTTCTCTTTCAATTTTTTGGCTTTTATATTTTTTAAGCCAATTTCTATATCTCCTAAGTTATTGTATTCCTTTTTTTTCTCAAATAATTTTCAATCTGACTTTTCCTTTCAAATATTACTTTTCCCTCTTGTTCCCCCAAGTTCTCCAGTTTAAAAAGTATGAGACTCTCATGAAGTAATTAACAGGAACATGCAAGTGACATAAGTGTAATTGCTCTCAGATATATCTTTTTAAAACAAAAATAAGAGACGAGCTATTAGTAATCAAAAGACATGAATCCCGAAAGAAATTTTAGAGTCCATTGCATCTGGTGGAGGAGAGACAGAAGGTATAGTGATTCAGAGAAAAATTGTTACAGTCAGATGTACCTGAGTTTGAATCTCAATTCTACCTCTGACCAGCTGTGCAATCTGGTAAGCAGCTTAACCTCTGTGAATCATTCAATTTTAATGAGGAATTGTTAATGCTATAAAATAGGCATTAATTTATCCAAAGTCAAAGCACAGTGGCTGGTAAATAATAAGTGCTCAATTGATAGTTTTATTTATATAAATATAAATATTTATTTATATTACAATAATATAAAAACATTGATATCCTTCCCAGGGGAATCTTAAATTGCTATTCAATAAATTTCTGCTTGTATAAGAATTACACAGGATAGAGTTACTCATGGAAAAAAAATCTGTGATTTTGATGTTCTATTTTTGGCTTTTATTTGAAATCTATTGTATTTCTTTGTTTTTGGAATCGTAACACAATATATCTCTCTAGTATTTGATCTTCATTATTTCTAAGTTTTATAAATTTTGAAGAATAGCCCCTTGTCCTGGAATTGTTGCCTAAACTCCTCAAAGTGAATTTTATATTCTCCCCCTCAGTAATATTCTAAATCAGAGACCCCAAAATGCTTTACATATTTGATTACAAGTCATCTAACTATTTATTTTATGTTGTATGAGTGTGAGTGTGTGTGTGTCTACACATACTGATTACCTTACCATTCCTCAAATACTGTTATAAACATTCACATCATTATCTGAGAATTACTAGTAAAATCAGGCCTGCATTCTAGAATTCGTCAATGTAGGTGATGTGTGGCTGCATGATAAAGTTTTATCTATGTGCACATGGATGTGATGTAGATGTGAGGAAGGGGGTTGTGAAAAAAGAGAGAATCAGTAATTAAAAGTTTTAGCCATATAAATTAGACAGTTTTATAGCAGCTTAATTTCCTTTCCTTCTGCCATTTTGTTGCACTGTATGGAGAAGAAACTGGGAAAATTAATCAGGCCCCAAGATCTGATAACTGTACATCACATATAAAGATCCTGAAACCTTGCATCTTCTTTATATAATTGATGAAGACATTTTAAGTACAATGTTTGTCTCTGTGCTAAGCATATTATAATGAAAATGCTTGACCAGATGATTTTGTAAGGGTAATATCCATTTTTCAAAATTAAACAACTAACATTTTAAATGCTCAAAGGTTCTGGTACTATATATATATTATTGATTAAACCAACATTTCAAAATTACTATAGTGCAAAAAAAGCTCATTAAAATAGAAAATGAATTTTTGGGGGTTTTTAAAAGCTCAAAATTGGTTTAAACACTAATAGTGCAAATGTTTAGCTCAAGCATCAGGTATGAATTTATATCAATATTGAAAGGTCCTCAAGTAAGATTGAATTTCATAAAGTAGAATCTCGAGACTGTTTTCTAATTGCATAGATATATATGCAGCAAGCAAAACATCTAGCCATCAATCTTGGACTACGTTTTCTATTATAATGAAGAGTCAGCTTCTAGACCTAATCCTATACTATTCTCTAGAGATGATAACAAGTCTCCAAATGATGTTTCACACTCATTGAACATTTCGCCTGGTAAATTAAGCTTGCTGGAATATTCGTTTCAGCCCTTTTGTTTTCCTTGACTTTGGTTAGACAAGAACAGGTTTTAATAACCATTTCCAGTGATACAAGTGTGCAAACATCCATAGTGAAGTGAGCTAATTTTAAAACAGTAAAATTAAAGTTGAAAACTATAAAAATATTATTTGAATCATCTACCATTTTGAATCCTATGTCATGCTTGTAATAAGTATTAACTGAATACACAGGGGTGAGTCATTGCACTAATTTTTAAGGTATTTACATTATTGGGCATACTAAGAGGAAGACAAGTTAGGGAAATGACAAAATCACATCTGGACAATGATTTTTAAAAATGAGACGAAAAAGGTAACTCACAAACAAACTATCTGTGGCAAGCTAGGCTGGGAAGCAGTGATTTTATTTATACCCTGTCAGCTCATATTTAGGACTGAGCATAGCTTTATGTAAGGGAGAAACGTAAGAGAGGATGATAAAAGAGGGTGGCATTTTTTCATATTCTGAGGTATTTTACTCCCTTAAGCAAGAATAGAGCTTCATTTTTACTATAACTCATATGGACCTCAAGTTAATTTTAGTGTTATAATTGCAGTTTCAAATACAGTAATATACTTAGATAGCCATGCCAAGTGAAATTCCTTGGCCATTTTTTAAAATGCTAAGTATCGGAATTATAAGAACAGAAGCTATCATGAATACTATGCCAGAGGCACTTCTGTGATATGTCTTCTGAACAGAGAGAAAGAAAGAGTTGTCCATGAGTGTCAGCTCTCCTCGCCACTCATTTGAATGAACATATGTAGGACATACTTCCTCCCCCCCAGCCATCTACCTTACTCCATAATGTGCTTGTTATTCAATCTATCATATTAATCTCTGCATGTTCTTTGCACATGGATACAATAAATCAACGGAGGCTCAAACTTAATCATTGTATATACAAATGAGCTAACAATTATGGTGGTTTTTGTTTGTTTTGGTTTGTTTGCTTAAATGAAAATATACAAGGTATGACTATCATTCAGTATTGTAATGCCAATTCTATTTTATTATTCCTTTAAACAGGTTTAAATAATAACCTAACTTGCCCTGACTGATCTGGCTCAGTGGATAGAGCATCGGCCTGCGGACTGAAGGATCCCAGTTCGATTCTGGCCAAGGGCATGTACCTTGGTTGTGGTCACATCCACAGTATGGAGTGTGCAGAAGGAAGCTGATTGATGTTTCTCTCTCATCGATGTTTCTAACTCTCTATCCCTCTCCCTTCCTCTCTGTAAAAAATCAATAAAATATATATTTTAAAAAAATAAATAATAACCTAACTTTACCGTAATAAGATATAATGATTGTGCTCCAAACCACGAACTGAAAAGCTTCCAAGTTACAGTTATCAGCATTAACTCAGAGACTGGAAAAGGAGAAAGAAGTGTCAGGTGCATAGGCATGGAAAAGGTAAATGGGTTGAAACCTTATAAAGATTTCTGTTAACTTTGAACAATCTGCTGAAATTTTGAACCAAATCCTCACCGCTTAAACAGTTGTATGCTCATTCCTATAATGGCACATAGAGTAAAATCTGAACCTTCTCCTATACAGTTGCTGCAGGCTACAGTAACACTGCAAAGTGGAAATACACTCCCTCTGGCAGTGACCCTATTAAACTCCTTTAAGGGTTCACTTTATGATCTCAATTCATTAGCCCCCTAAATAGCATTTGTCACAACAAAAGGGAGCACTGAGAAGGAAAGACTTCTCAAACATGCACTGAGCCTGCAATGAGCCCAGACATTATCAATACAAAGCTTCATGAGTTTAGAATAAATTAGCTGGTTTGAGCACAAACTGAATAATGGGTCTGTGTTTTTTCAGTGCCTAAACATAATCTATTCGCCTCAGGATTTTTCTAGACCTAAAATCTCATGCTGTCAGCGTTATCTGTCACCACACTCCTTTAAAGGGAGAAGTGTCACTGCTTCAGGTGACATGGTTTCACTTAGGGAAATCGCTGGAGGAAGGATGCAAGTGTATCTGCCATGCAACAGCCAAAAAGATGTTTCTCATTCAAAAATAAAGTCACTTAAACAATGCAAACTAATTACCTCATTAATTTATTGTCAACGCAACTAAATATTGGCAGGCAGATGTGACAAGGCATGTGTAAACTACCAAGCAAAGAAAATAAAAGGAAGTTCTACCATGAGTCAACTTGATGGCTCTGAGCAAGTACTCACAAAAGCCATGTTTTAGGTTCAGTTCTGTAGGTTCATTAATATTATTATACAAACATCTGTGCCCATATATCCCCATTATGTTTTATCTGACTTACTTTATGCCCTTGGCTCATTTTTATTTCTCCATGTGTGTGAAGGACATAGTCCAGGGTGGCCACCCATGATCCTCATCTGCTTGTGTCCGTGCCCTTGTAAGATCCTTTTCCTGTGGTCATGGGAGGGATGTGATTTATGTCTGACAGGATATCGCAAAGGGGATGGGATGTCGCATGTCTTCCATAATCATATGAGACTCTGTCTTGCAGTTGACTTTCTCTGGTCTGTTCTAGTCTTTGTTGCCTGGATAAGTCAGCAATCCTGTTAGGACAGGCCACATGGCGAGGAACTGTGTTTAGGTAACGTGAGCAGCTGTAGGAGCTCAAGGCAAGTGGCAGAGGCTAAGGATGACCTCTAGTTAGAGCCAGAAAAAATGCCAGGACCTGGGTCCTACAACTACAAGAGAATGATTCTCTCAACAGAGTGAGCTTGGACATAGAACTTCCCCAATTGGACCTCCAGCTAAGAACTTGGATGACCCTGAATAGAGGACTCACCTAAGCTGAGCCCAGACTTCTGACTCAGAAACTGTGAGATAAAAATGTGTGTTGCTTTGTTTTAAGTTGCTGAGTGATAATTGGTTAGGTAGCAACAGAACGCTAATACAATGTATATCAAGCCCTAGCTGGTTTGGCTCAGTGGATAGAGTGTCGGTCTGCGAACTGAAGAGTCCTGGGTTCAACTCTGGTCAAGGGCACACGCCTGGGTTGCAGGCTCTATCCCCAGTAGGTGGCGTACAGGAGGCAGCCGATTGATAATTCTCTCTCATTGTTGATGTTTCTACCTCTCTCCCCCTCTCCCTTCCTCTCTGAAATAACATATATATTTAAATATGAGAGACTATCACTCATGGCTAGTAGTACCACCATCTAACCCTCTCCTCCTAGTACTCATCAAACCCAATTCTTTGACATGTCACCAGATCATTTTTATCCTTTCATCCCTACCATGGAACCACTGACTTGGGACAGGCCTTCATCATTTCCTACCAGGAATACTGTCAGTCTTTTCGAGAGCATTATCTTTTCCCTTCATGAAGAGTTTGCAAGTAATTTTCACAGTTTATTCCAGAGAATATCTTATAAAAACTTCAAAATAAGAAGATAGACTTTGTATTGGGAATTTCTACCTTTTCCACTTTCTCCCCATTCCATCCCATCTAGTCCCACTATTGAGGTACATTCCTTAGTCCTCTGATATACCCTTCCCTCATCCTGACAATAATGAGTGAATAATGCCTGACAGCCCTTCACTTTCTATCATGCCACCTCACTCCCAAGGGTTAAATTCTGTAATCGTTTAATTCTATTTGCAGTTTAATAGAGAAACATCATCACATGGTCTTTTTCAAAAATATATTATTAGTGGAAACATTATTATAGATAAAGGTAAAAAGACATTTCAATACATAGAGTGAATAAAAGCAAGGTTGAATGCAGACAGCATTCTGGAGGAACATGTAGATGGAATTTGTAGAAAACCCAGTGAAATGTTGGTCCAAAATAGGCTATAACTCTTACCACAGTGGACCCAGTAGCATCTATGAAGAAAGTAAGACAATTTGAAAAAACACTGCTTAAAAACAAAATAATTATTCTCCTATAACTATAAATTTAATGTTTGTTCAGAGAGACTGGTGGACCCAAGTGCCTTTCAGGAGATGAGTGGATGAAAAAATTGTGGTACATTTACACCATGGAATACTATGCAGATATACAAAAGAATGATCTCTTACCCTTTGAGACAGCATGGAGAGACCTGGAGAGTATTATGCTAAGTGAAATAAGCCAGTCAGAGAAAGACAAGTATGACATGATATCACTGATATGTGGAATCTAATGAGCAAAATAAACATAAAAAAATAGGTCCAGAGGCATGGAAGCATGGAACAGACTGACAGATCTCAGAGAGAAGGGGAGAGGAGGGAAGGCGCGATTAAACAAACCATTTATATGCATATATGCATAATCCATGGACACAGACAACAGTGTGGTGAAGGCCTGGAGGGGGCAGGAACTGGATGAAAGGGAGCAATGGGAGGGAAATGGGGAATATCTGTAACATTGTCAACAATAAAAGACTTTTTAAAAATTAAAATTCCAATTGAGGGGAGGGGGCTGGTGGACATTCATAATGGAATCAGGTCATTTTGCTAAAGTTTAATTCACAAGATGACAGTTCACCTTCAAATGCTTCACATTCTCAAATCACATACAAAGCTACTTTATTAATTTCACCAACTTACCTTCATGATAGTTGAACCTTAGGTAAAGTTAACTTGTGGAAACAAAACTATTTGTGTAAGTTAGGCTTTTTCCTTCTTTGCCACAGCACAGTAAATGCACTTGAGACCATTACTGACCTTGCCGGTTTGAGTCAAAAATTGACTTTTCCCTCTCCCTTTAGCTCTATTCTCCATGTGTGAGCAAAACCTTATATCTTAATCATCATAGAATATTTTGCTTAACCTCTCTACTGTATCCTTAAGAAACTGAGGGGTGAAATTGTTTCTTAAAAAGAAACAATGCATCTCTATACTAAAATATTTAAAGTAATATCTGTTTTATCTATCAGTAATCTTGGGAATTTTGGCTAACTTGTGTCTGACATCTAAGCTAATCCTAAAATGTACTAGATAGCTCAAGAACATATAATATTTAAAGCTAATATGTTCAGACACCTAAAGTTTGGTATCATTTCTCAATTTTACCTCTATAACTTACAGTTTAGTCATTTAATAATATAGTCATTAAACATTTATTGCATTTCTCCCATTAATCAGGTGCTTTATTAGGTCCTTGAGATGCAAGGATTTTAAAAACTATCGCTGAAGGGACACAGATTTAGCAACAGTCTGTGAAACTGTAACAGTTATTCACACCAGGTGAAATGGAAGCACAAAGGAAAGCATCTTTAAGTTGGCTGGTGAGGTCTGGTCCCTTCCAGTGCCAACCTCAGATTCTGATAAGATCCTTCCTATCAAGCTTGACTCTAAGTTCTCTCTTAAAGTTAAGTAAACTCTTATGCAAAACATAGCTCTGAAAAGTCAGGCCAGTCTGATATCAATAGCCTCTTAGAACTTGGAAAAATAAATACTGTGGCTTAACAGAGCAATGGGATTGTGGGTAGGATATATTTTTTCTTTATAAATTTACTAGAGGTCCAGTGCATGAAATTCATGCATGGGAGGTGTGGGGGTCCCTCAGCCCAGCCTGCATCCTCTCCAATCCGGGATCCTCTCACAATCCAGAACCACTGGCTCCTAACCACTCACCTACCTGCCTGCCTCATGCTCTTAACTGCTCCCCTGCTGGCCTGATCCCTCTAACTATCTATCTGCTCTCTCTTCCTGGCCTTACCCCCCTTACTGCCTGTCTGCACTCCCCTCCTGGCCTGATTCTCCTAACTGCCTATCTGTTCTCCCTTCCTCTCTGTGCCCTTCAGACCCAGGTGCAGCATGCTGAGAACTCTCTGCCCCCATCCTAATTGGTTCTTACTCGATGTGTCCTGGACAATTTGCATATTCCTTTATTATTAGTGTAGATTTCTTATAATTTTAATGTGCTTGTTATTTCTCTGAATAAACCTCTTTTCTTCATAGTGGTAAGCCATATATATATATATATATATATATATATATATATATATATATATTCTTTAAGAAGTTAGCATTTACCCAGTTTGTTCTTATCAAAAAGTGCAATACACTAGCTACATCAATATCCATGTGCCTATTGATTTTTTTGAGCATATCTATAATAATAAAAGCCTAAGAAACCATTGCAACTGAATGGATGACCGAACAGGCTGTGTGGGGAAACCAGGCTGGCAGGGGGGTTAGTCAGGGGCGACCAAATGACTGAACAGCAGGCTGCAAGAGGCAATCAGGCCATGGGGGGGGCAGTGAGGGGTGACCAGACTGGTGGGGGAGGAGCAAATAGGGGCAACCAAGGCTGGCAGGGGGGATAGTATGATGGGATCAGGTCAGTGGGGGGGCAGTTAGGGGCGACCAGGCCAGCATGGGGGGAGTTGGGGATGATCACGCTAGCAGGGGGGTTAGTAAGGGGAAACCAGGCCAGTGGGGGACACAATTAGGGGTGACCAGGCCAGTGAGGGGGCAGTTAGGGGCAATCAGGAAGGCAGGCAGGTGAGCAGTTAGGAACCAGTGATCCCGGATTTTGAGAGGGATGTCTGATTGCTGGTTTAGGTCCAATCCCTAGGATATGGCTTAAACCGGCAGTTGGACATCCCCTGAAGGGTCCCAGATTGGAGAGGGTGCAGGCTGGGCTGAAGGGATTCCCCCCTCCTACACAAATTTCATGCACTGGGCCTCTAGTTATAAAATAATAATTCATGAGAATATTAGGTTATTATGGTTTCTAGCTATAACTTCTTTGGCCAGTTAAAAATTGTACCCAAGGCAAAATTTTTATTATTGTTAATCCTCATCTGAGGATATTTTTTCCATTGATTTTTAGAAAGAGTGGAAGGGAGAGTTGGGAGGGAGAGGTAGAGAAGGAAGGGGACACATAGATTGGTTGCCTTCCACATGTCCCGCATGTTCAATGGTTAGAACATCGACCCATATGCTTAAGGGTGAAGGGTTTGATTCCCTCTCAAAGGCATGTACCTGGGTTGCAGATTTGATCCCTGCCAGAGTCTTGGTATGTGGGAGGCAACCAATGGATGTGTCTTTCTCACATCAATGTCTCTCTTTCTCTCTCTCCTTATCTCACTCTCACTCTTGCTCTCTTTATTTCTACCCTTGCTCCTTTCTTTCCACTCTCCCTAAAATAATCAATGGAAAAAATATCCTAGGGTGAGGATTAACAACAACATCAGCAACATTGCAAAGTAGGGATATCTTCCCAAACCAGGATTCTAATCTAATATATTAACCCAAGTATAGCAGATGAGTGTTACCAGTAAAATTCTGCATTCTTTCTCCTGGATCCAATCTGATTAAGAAGAAAGAAGGACAAGGAAAAAAAATTTATTTTTTAAATTCCTTGTACATAGCTCTACCTTTGGTCATATTTTTTAATATACGATTTATTCTTTAGAATTTCACTGTTTTCTTTATATATCTGTATTTAT
>PVJC01046367.1:0-13351 GCA_004026665.1 Murina feae
GGGGAATGCTCCTCTCCTAACTTGGCCCCTTTCCTCCTCTGCCCTGACCCTCAGTCCCAGGCCTCCCTGAGTGGAAGCCACCAGAAAGCAATAAAGTCCAGATGGGGCCTGGCAGTCAGGGTACCGATGGCCACAGCACTGTGGGTCCAGGAGCCAGAGAGAGTATAACCATGCAGAAACCTTATTTTCTTTAATCTGGTCTTTATTTTTTTAAATATATTTTTCCTGATTTCAGAGAGGAAGGGAGAAAGAAACATCAATGATGAGAGGGAATCACTGATCAGCTGCCTCCTGCACACCCCTCACTGGGGATGGAGCCCGCAACCTGGGCATGTGCCCTAGAGTGGGATCGAACCCTGGATCCTTCAGTCCACAGGCCAATGCTCTTTCCACTGAGCCAAACCGGCTAGGGCTGGCCTTTTTTTTTTTTTTTCCTTTGATTGTAACTGGCCTTACCCAGCACCCTGACTCACTCAATGTCCTTCTTCCTTGCTTCATCCTGTAGCCCACGCATGTCAAACTCATGACCTGTGGGCTGTGAGTTGGACATGCTTGATGTAGCCCTCACGTCAGCATCTAGCAGTCTTAGGAACAAGGCACAGGTTCAACTGAGTATAGATTCACTGTTTTTAATCCTCACCTGAGAACATGTTTGGAGCAAGGGAGGGAGGGCGGGAGGGAGGATGAAGGGAAACATCACTGTGAGAATCATCAATCGGTTGCCTCCTATACACACCCTGACCTGGGATAGAACCCACAATGCAGGTATGTGCCCTGGCTGGGTATCAAACCTGCAACCTGAGCCGCCCCAGTGGGGCTCAGTGGACTATTTGGACAGAGTTCTCAATCAAACGGAACACACTATCTTGGCCTCAGTTGTGCTTTAGCTCCAGACCCAGAAAAGCGAAAATCCCATAGAACAAATCCTCACCATATCTTTTAGTCTCTGTCCTGGTACACTGACTGACAGCCCAGGTATGGCTAACCTGGAGGGACTGCCCCTCTCCTCCCATCACCACCACTTAGAGTGAACCAATTCCTAGAGACAGTCATCAAATTGCCCTTCTAGCATGCCAGAGTCTGTACCCCTGCCCGCCCCCTCCCTCAACAGCTTCTTTCTCAGGCTATCTCGCCCCAGCCACTATCTTCCTGCCCTAAACACTCCAGGGCCAGATCCCTGCCAACCTACCAACCTGCCAACCTGCCAACCGCCACTGAAATTGGCTATTTACATAGCTTGCCCTGACCTGCAACCACCACCAAGACTCTTGCCCACATTCCTCCTCCCTCCTCCCTCCATCTCGGGACCTACTGCCTGCTTCACCTTGGGGCCCTCATGGTGGGGGGGTCCCCTCTGCCTCTTGGAAACTGGGAGTAACAACCTATTTTCTCCATGAAGTGGCTCTGACCTGCTGGAGTTTTTATTAATTCAGCACTTTCTATTAATACAGGACATTCTAAACAACCCTTTTATTTAGGGATTCTTCTGTGGCACTTGCTCCATCCCCAAAGACACAACCCATTTCATCCTCAGGAGAGCCGCCCCCCCCCCAAAGAAACACAGACACACACACTCAAGGACATGTGCCATCATCACCCATTTCAGAGAAGGAGGTGCCCTGCCTACGGACACACACGCCCTCCGGGTCGCCCCGGGAGTCCATGTTAATATGTTGCTAAGCCACTCTCCAAGACTTGGCCACATCTGGACCAAGAAGCAGGGTGTATAGATGAGCTCCAGCAGCCGTCTCCATGGTCCCTCACCCCTGGGTCTCCTGCAGATTCAGGGGTAGCACACCCCTCATGCTGTTTCGGAACCACACCCATCACAGGTTTCCCAGGACACAGCTCCCCCACCTCCCACCCGACATGGAATTCCCAATGTGCACTCTCTATTCCCTCCTCCCCTGTCCCCTCCCCCACACACACTATTTATATTTCAGAAGGACTCACCAAAAGCTGTGCAAGCTGCGAAGGATCCCAGGACCAGAGCAAAGAACCACATCTTGGAAAGACAGCAGCTCTGGGGCCACAGATCTCCCTATAAGTGCCTCCGCCCTCAGCTCTGGCAGCAGCTCCCGCCCCACTGCTACCCTTTGGCCTAATCAGGAAGCAACACAAAAGTTCCTCAGGGCACAGCCAGGGCCTCTAGGCCACACCCACCCAGAGTTGACCCTCTTTCCCCTAAAAAGCATTCAGGTTACCTGAGTTGTCAAACAACTTGTTACATAAGAGTTTCTCCCTTGGACACTTCAACCTTAGCAGGCAGTTAGCTTTCCAAGGCTGCGGACAAGGGGAGGCGGTGGTCTGGGGGTCCTCCCAACAAGGCTGCAAACTGTGAGCAACTCTCAGCCCCACAGATGCTCAACTGGGGAATTTAGAACACGTCTCTGTGGTTAGGGGGGTGTCGGAGGGGGGAGTGGGAGGGGAGGTGGTGGTGAGTCCCCGGATATAACTGCTTCTATAAAGATTGCCCTAGGGTGGGGTTCCTAACTTTTATCTAGGGGAAAAAACACGGGTCATGAAGTGAACCTAGATAAAGAGCACCCATATCTCTACCCACAGGGGACAATCTGGGCTGTCCTCTAAGCAGAGAGGCTATTTCTAATCACGACACCACACACACACACACACACACACGGCCTTTGCAGTCTGGGAGCATTGCCTGGCTGCGAGCCTCTGAACGCTGCAGGGTGCTGTATCAGCAATCTACAGAGCCCCAGGGTAATTAAACTTCGGGTCCCACTGTGCAGTCTCACCAGGGACACCAACCCATTCTGCAGGGGCAGCCACCTCCAGACCTCGCCCCGTTGCTGCCTGGCTCAGAGTCATCTGCAGAAGGGACGGGTGAGGCTGGAGTCTGAGGCCGGACCTCAGCTTGGCTCACATGCGTAAGGCCCTGCCTCACGTGAAAGACAGGCAGCGTTCCATGTGCCAGTGGAGGTGGCTGGGACCATAGCTGTCCCATGGGGAGCTCCCTCAGGCTCCCACGTGGAAATGGATTATCTGGAGAGTAAAGTCCTAGGAAGTGGCCTTAACTCCTAAGCAGCTGGACATGTCTTAGGAGAGAAGACCCCACTCAGGGGCTCCAAATGAGCCCCCACCCCACTTTCTCCATCAATTTCCTCAACAGATATACGGCGAGCATGCACTCAAGCAAGCACCAGAGAAGTGGGAGCCCATGCGCACTGTGCCCTTCACTAATCATGGCAGGAATGGGCATAGGCCTTGCGGTGGAGAACACGGCACAGGCAGACCAGGGGTTGGGGGGCCCACTGGGTGACACCCTGGGGGTTTCTTTCTGGAGAAAGAGAGGCAGTGGGTGGCTGGCTCATGTACCATCCACTCCAAACCAAAACTCTGTGGATCTAGAAATCTGTGACATTCTTCAAGGGAGCCTGAACACAGGCAGTGTTTCTGGAACCTCAGTCATTTTCATACTAACATCCCACTTTCTGCCATGTCAGCACACCATTTGTACTACTGTTAGAATTTCAGTGTGGTTTACTCTAAACACACTCATTCAACAAGGCAATGTTACATCAGGGCCGTAAGTGGAAGTCCTGGATGACTTACCACAAATAAAGGTGAACATGGAAGATGTGTCACTGCATTTTAAAAAAGTAAAATGATGGCAAACATAAGAAGAGAGTATAGACATATAAGTAATAACACCGCTAACTGATTCACAAAAGTGCAGACTTAAAAATAAGTGACCCAGCGAGAAAGTGGACGGTGGGTGGTCAGTAACATAAGGGCAGGGACACCTTGTCCGCCATCACGACCACGGGTTAGGGGATCAGGCACCGGCTGGATCAAGGGTCACCCTTATTGCAGCCAATTCATTGAGCCTGAGGAAACCAGATAAGGATTTGTAACCCATGCCCAGTGTGGGAGGGAAGGACAGCTTTGCACTTAAGGACTCAGGCTCTGGAGCCAGACTGCCCAGGTTCATGTCCCAGCTCTGTCTCCAGGGCCTCAGCTTCACAGGCCTGACACCCAGCAGTCACACAGGGACCCTCTCACTCAGAAGGGCTCCGGACTCCCCCATTGCTTTAAGACTCTGCTTGTCACCATTTTTTTACAATAAGAGTGTTATTTTGTGATTTTATTTTTGCACAACAAATTTTGTAGCTGATCCTACCTGTCACTGGTTGAGTTTTCTTGGGCTTAGGTTTGCTGTGAAGATTCTTTGAATTAATATGGAAGTTCATTATGAAGACACAATCTCAGTTACTATATTATTACAGCATTCAAAGGTATAATCACCAGATTATCAAAGGTTGGCATCATCTCCACCTTGTGATGAGCCACCAATCAGTCATCTGTCAGTCCATCCATCTAGTCCCACTGGCAATCACTTGCTGGGGGACCATGAAAGTGAATCTGACCTTGGTCCTGACCCTGAGGAGCCCATGGCCGACCAGCCAAGCCTCTGGTCACTGGCTAACATACCTTCCTTCCCATTCCTGCTGCCAGTGTACAGCTGAGCTGGCAGCCACAAGGACTGAATTGCTACAGCCACCAGGACCTGAAAACAGACCCCTGTTCCTGCAGATACGCTCGGCTGTGCCAGCTGTGTGACCTTGGGGAGGGCATTCCTCCCACCGAGCCCCATCTGTTGAACATAATCACCCTCCCTGCCCTAGGCAGTTTGGCTCAGTGGATAGACCACGGGCCATGGACTGAAGGGTCTCAGTTGATTCCCATCAAGGGCATGTACCACGGTTGCAGGCTTGATCCCTGGCCCTGGTCAGGGCGGTGTGGGAGGAAACCAATTGATGTGTCACTTTCACATCAATGTTTCTCTCTTTCCCTTCCCCTTTTCAACTCTCTTATAAAAAAATCAACTGAAAAATATCCTTGGTGAGGACTAACAAAATAGCCACCTCCAAGCTCCTGGCTTGTCAGAAGATAGAGAGGAGAAACACATGGGCTGTGGACAGGTTGGATCTGTCACCGGGGGCTGTATGTGATGGCTACCAACACATGGAGGGTCCTTGAAGGGCATCCCCTCTCCATGCCTCTGCTCCAAGGCTCAGGCCTCTCCGGCTCCTGGAATGAGGGGCAATATGTGTTTGAAAGAGCTGGTTTCATAGCCTGGAGCTTGGGGAGCATGGAAAGCAGCTGCAGGCAGGTGCAGAGGGACAGGTGGTAGAGTGTGGTCAGGGGGACAGTGTCCTTCCCACATGGAGGGGGTCCATCTGGGGATGGCCAGGCAATGCTATAGAAAGAACCTCATTTTAGGGGAAGGAGTCCTCAGTTCGGCTCCAGTAGCTGGGACACTGACTTCTGGGTGACTGGGAGCCAGTTTCTTGCCCTCTGAGCCTCCCTGTGTCGATATGTAGAGGTGGTCACCTTGCTGCTCTTCTAGCTTGAGTTCCATAGGAGACACTGGCAATGCTTGGCTCATGCCCTACTATGCTCACTGCCCGCCCACTTCACACACACACACACACACACACACACACACACACACACTCTCTCTCTCTCTCTCTGCTGGATTCTTTCCACTGGCACCTGTGACTCTGCCTGAGGGCTTTCTCCATGGAGCAGAGCAGACAAGCCCCTGATGAGTGATAGTGTGACTGTCCCAACCACCCACCAGGACGATGGTGTGGTCTCCAATCCAAGACACAGACACTGACTTGGTCACCGAGAGAACATTATTTCCAAAATTGAGGCGACAGGTAAAGCTCCCCCTCCGTGGTCTCTGTCCACACCCACCAGACAATAAGGTACCTTCTTAGCCATAAACACCTTCTGTAGAGTTACCCCTAAGTTCCCCCAGATTGAAGGGCCTCCCCTTCACAGCTCCATATGCTCTGTTTGGGGTGACGTCCTGGACGTGTCCTTGGCAAGGAGCTCGGTGAAGAACGCCACTTCCTCATCTTTCAGCTTCTGGGCTGCCTGGGTAGTGACGCCAATCTGCAGGTACCCTTCCTTCTGGTCATACACGGGCCAATGGGGCAGTCCCTCCCCATTGGGATTCCTGGAAACAGAAAAAAAAATCAAATAGAAAAGCCCCAAAGCTACTGTGTGGTCCCAACAGCTCCCAGAGATTTTCAGGGATCCCTCCTCCCCCCACCCACCAGTTTCATCTCTCCCAAAAGACTCAGAGGCCTCCAGAGGCTGGGACCTCCCATCTCCTGGGGAGACTGACCCTTTGAGAACTCTCATGTCAGAGGTCTCAGGGCCAGGAGTTTGACGATCAGTGTCAGAAGCTCCCCCTCTCAACAGATATGCCCTGCCCCTCCCCAGCCCTGCTCCTGGCTGCTCACCCATTCCTAGCAAAGTTGGCCCAGAATTTCATCATCATCTTGCTGAGTTTCATCTCCTCTTCAGAGGCACCATCTGGAGGGAAGAAGAGGAAAAGTCTTTGCTAATCCATGTGTGGTCCTGGGCCAGCAGCAGCCACACCACTTGAGTGCTTGCTGGACATTCAGAATCTGAGCCCCAATTCCAGGCACACAGAGATGAAAGCTGCATTTTAAGATGACTCTGGGTCATCTCTGTGCACCTGAAGCTGGGGAGGTACTGATGGAGGACTCAGCCCAGGGCAGCAGTCAACACATACACCTGGGTGTTCTTTGCCCACCCACCCACCTAACCCTCCCTCTTCAGAGTTGCAATGCCAAGCCCAGGGGTTCTGCTACAGTAACCCCACCTCCCAGGATTGTCCTTCTGGGGCCTGTTCTCGATCTCAGCCACCCACTCACATTTTCATTGGATCTGAAAAATAACAGAAGTGCAATGACCCTAAGAAGTCATCCAGTCAGGATATGGCAGTGGTGTGTCCCAAACAGCCCTGAGGTGGGTCACACACAAGTCACCCATCTCTGCCAATAGTTAAGGTATTAGAGACATTTAGGAATAGGATCTTTTAGAGGAAGGTTGTCTCTAAAAGATCTTATTATTAAATATATTATATTTTTATAAATATGAGCTTGAGATAGACAGGTAGACAGTTGGGTAGATATACAGAGGGATGTATGTTGGCCCTGATTCAAGGTTAACACCTTATAATTCCAGCCTTACTCTGACATTCTGATAGGCCCTTGTGAGTGGGACATGACTGGTGACATTCTAACCACGAACAGGCCCTGTCTTACTGATGCCCATTGTACACATCACAGCAAGACAGAGTAGGACCTCAGTCCTTCAACCCGTCACGGTGAATTCAGAAAATGAAGACTCAGAGAAAAGAAGGAACCTGCTCAAGGCCACCAAACAGAGCTTTGACCCCAGACCCCCAACCTCCGAGGGCCATCACCTTTTAAAAATGGAGCCCCGAGCACTGAGAAGATTTCATCCGCGTGATCCCCTATCACCGTCTTGGGCCTCATTTCTGGCAAGAAGCTTGGGCGATACTGAAATTCATACATGTAGGTGGGGGCTCCAGCATCTGAGAAGACATGATTGAGGTACATTAATTATACCCGTTCCACACCTGAATGGTTCAAGTCCTCCGGGGGCCCGGAGCACGCAGGGAGTTACTGGCACGCCTGGGTCCTGAGAACAAAACAACAATATGAATACCAACTTCCCACGTGAGTGACAGTGATGTGCTGGACAGTGTCCCACACATGAGGGATCAGCATCATAGAGACCTGAGATTCAGAAAAGGGTCCTGGCTTGCAGACTCGGTGAAGCAGGACCCTAGAAAAGGAAGGACCCAGAAGGAGCACCTACTCTCCAAGTGAGCTCACCCATCGCTGACCTCACACCCCACCCACCCAGACCTGGGTCAATGCTGGAAAGTCCCAGGGTAGACCCAACACACACAGGGATGGATGAGAGCTGACCACAGACATGGACATTCTCCAGACCACCTGTCCCCACACCTGCCACTGCTCACCCCTTAGGGCTTTGCTGGTCCCAGACAACCCTCCTGATCCTATGCTTGGTTTCACTCCTCCTCTACTCCACTGGCTCTGACTTGGGAAATCTTCTAAGACACATCTTCCAAGTTTAGCCATCCAGCCCCACCGACCCCTTCACTCCAGGTGAGGAGCGCCTGTGGCAGACACTGTCAGTGCCTCACTGTATCCCTACTTCTGGGCATACCAGCCTGGCTTCACCTCCAGCATCTGGAGCTCTTGGCCTGAGGTCTTCACCCAGCAGAGACCACTCTGCCCGTAAGTATCACAGGCTGGAGCCCTAGAGAATGAGCCACCCCTTGGGAACAGCCTTTAACCAATGACTCATGCAGCTGGAGGCCAAGTACCCCAGTTGCCTAATCGCTAAAGATGACCCTGAGACATGTCTTCTGCTGGTCCCAGAGCACCAGCTCCAGGTGCCCATGGGGCACACTTGCTTGACCGTGCAGCCAGCCTGGTTCCCTCTCCTTCCCACGCCACTTTCCCACTCCTCTCCTGGTGTCCCTGGGATCACCTCCAAATAAACTAGCAGCATTTAGATCCTTTTCTCAGAGTCCGCTTCTGGCAGAAACCAAAACAGGACAGTGCCCCACCCCAAGCCACATGGAACCAGCCTCAGAGGCCTGTCTATGCTGAGGGGTGGGCAGGACAGACAGCAAAGTGGGTGGGGTTGGAGTCCCTTCCTGTCCAATCTCTGGGACTCACCTCTGTGGCCACGGGCCACATTCACAGCTGGGACACCAAATAACACATCTCCCATCAACTCCAAGAACCGGTCTTTCTTTTTGACAGAGTCGTCTGTCCCTCCTAAATACTTCTCTATGACCGCTGGAATCAGTGCCTCAGGGATGCCCTGAAATGGACCAAGAGGAAAAGGGACTGCTACCCGGTTGATTGACATGACTTCTCCAGCCACTGAGCAAGGCTATGCAAACCCTCCCTCCCTCAGTGTCCACAGTGATGCTCTCCAGTCCTGTGTAAACCCTCCCTCCCCGAGTGGCAATGTGGGAAAGGCCCCAGTCTTCATTCTGCCATTTAAGTGCTCAGTGACCTGGGGCAATCCCCTGTCTCCTTGGGTCTCAGCCCATCCCAGGAATTCCCTACACCCTTACGGTGGAGGACCTCCAGAAGAGTGAGGTAGCCGTCTTCTGGTCCAGCTTGCCTTCAGAGATCGGGTAACCCATTATCTGTTAAAACAACGGGTTAGCAGTTTTGAGTCATTTGGGAACTAATGGAAGAACCAAACTGACCAAACAACCAAACCAATGCAGGCTGGGAGACAGCTGGTCATGTCTTGATGGGAAAGGATTCGGATGGGTTGGGTAAAATCAATTAATGAAAGGGACTTAGATGCAGAAACTCAAGGAGAGTGAAGAAGATGAAGTGAATGTTAAGAGAAGCTGTTTGAGCCCTCTGCGATATAATGCAAGCTAGTGTTGAAGGACAGAGCCCTGGGGGATGACACAGACGTCACAAATACCTCACGCATCTAAGGTGACCGAGAAAGCCTCCATCTTGTCATTATGGCTTCGGTCCTTCGGCATACGCTTTGAAACCAGGCTTAAGTGAGAAGTGCACAACAGCTCTGCACATTACATCCCATCCGAACCCCAAAACTAAGAGCGTTGATGAAACTCCAACACCGCTCCCAGCAGCGTAGGCTGGGTCCCTGGATGACGGACTCCAGCCCCCTGTGGGCTCTAGGCTACTAGAAGAAGGCACTTTTTGTTCCAGCCAAAGCCCATCTCTGCCCTTAAGCTGTACATCTACCACCCATGCTGTCACTCAAGGACCTGGGAGTTGTTCCATTGAAATGCAGACTTGCGGGGGATAACTCTGCTCTCTCTCCCAGTCCCTAACGTCAGTGGGCACCTCGCTGCAACTGACATCCCTGCCTGCTGACATACACACAGGGGAGGGGTGCTTCTCTTCCAGAGAAGTGCAACCTCACAAATCCAGGGGGCCTTGGCTCATGGCCACCACTCACCCCCCACCCCCCTGCACAGCAGCCTTTACACGGCTCCAGCCTTGCACTTCAGGGTTTGAGTGGAGTTCACACTGGATCTTACCCTTGCTACAGTAACATAACTGAATGAAACCTATTCCTACCACTTCCACTAGTATCTGGCTTTATCTCTGACAGAAGGGAAAGCCCTTCCTGACATTTAGAAATTAATATTACCTCAAGAGGAAGGAAGCTCCTCTGACTCTTTCTAATTGGATGATGAAGAGCATGCCTGGGAATTTATAGAGAAACTGGGAAGCATCGAGCCCAAGGGGAGAGGCTACAGTGCCCACGCCTTACTCCTGAGCTCCCTCCTTCCTCAGTTTCCCCATTTGTACAATAATTCTCCCTATTGGCACCAACATTCCAAAGTTCTTAGACTGGAAACAATCAGAATTTGGGAGAGGGGGGCCCCAGAGCTTCACCACCCAGGTGTCAGTTGGGCCATCTCAGGGAAGGTTTCCATGGAAATGTCAACTCATGCAGAAGGAACAGCTGCCCTGGAGTCAGAGTGGTGGGGAGCATGGGGGGATGGGGGAAATTTATAGAAGGAAGAGATCCTGCGACCAGAGATGGGAGGCTGGTGGGATGGGCGTGGAGGCGAGTCTCAGAGGCCCATGCAGGCTCACCGTTGGAAGAATCCAGCCGAACTCTTGTTGGTTGATTCCGACGATATACGGAACAGAGTTGAGCTGCTTTTCAGCCAGAAGCTCCTCCGGCATCTTCGGCAGCAGCACTCCATCAACCACAGAGGGCAGGAAGGGCTGGCTCTGGAAAGAGGATGTAACAGTGCCCATGCTGCCTCCCTGGTCACACCCACGTCTGAGCAAAGACAGCACCACACACCTGTGTGCCTTGGGCAGTGGCACAGAGCTCAGGGTCCTAACAAAGCAGCTAAGTCTGTGACCCATGAGGGCAGAACTGGTCCCCAAGGGATTAGCAGTGGGCAGTTGATTGGGGGGGGGGGGAGGGGGGTTCTCTGTCAAATTTAAATATGTAAAAATATTATGTTAACATTTGTATTTTATATAAACTTTCAGCTTGAAGTTTATGTCCATCTATCATGTGCCTCTCTGGTGACGGTCAATTCTCATTATTCACGGTGGTTATGCTCTGCAAAGTCACTGTGGACTCTTGAGATAGTGGACCTGAGCTACCGCTCCCAAATCTCACTGTGTACACTCAATCCACCATTAAACTCCATCCCCAGTTCCCAGTTTCCTTTTCTCTGAAACACTAGCCATCATCAAACACTCTCCATATTTTATTTGTTTACTGTACTCTCTCCTCACTCCTAGAGGCCCGGGGCTGTGTCTGTTTCTTTGCCTGTGTCACTGGTCTATCCCTTCCCTACCCTTCGACCACCACCCCCCACTCCATACTCAACACTCAGGCCCCAGCACATAGTACTCAGTGCTAATAAAATCTTTGTTGAATGAAATAATGAATGAATGCATTTCATTCAATCCTCAAGACACCTTCTAGGGTAAGTGCTACTGTCCCCAGAGAGAGAAAGCAGAGGGGGCAGGACTGGGAGACTTTGCAGAGGTAACAGCATGGGAGCCTGGTGGCCCTCAGGAAGGTGGGAGGGGAGCAGGAAGGAGAGGGGGAGGACGCTGTTGGAGTATCCTGCTTGGCTGGGAGGAGGGTTGTGTCCTCAGGACTGAGGTTCCTGGCTCCGTTCCTGGTGACCCTGCACATAGTGGCTAATCATTCCCGCAGCCTTGCAGGAGATCTGGGCTCCGCTGTGAAGGCTCCTGAGACCCCTGATGCAGTTACCTCCCTCTCTCCAAGGTGGAAGTTTCTAGTGCAGTCTTCTCCCACTGGGAGCAGGAAATAAAAACAGGAAAGGGTAGAGCCTGGCCAGCCTGGCTCAGTGGCTGAGTGCTGACCTATGAACCAGGAGGTCAAGATTCAATTTCCAGTGAGGGTACATGCCTGAGATGCAGGCTCAGTCCCCAGTGTGGGACGTGCAGGAGGCAGCTGGTCAATGATTCTCTCTCATCACTAATGCTTCTCTCTCTCTCTCCTTTCCTCATTGAAATCAATAAAAATATAACATTTTAAAAAACTACAAGGAAGGAAGGAAGGAAGGAAGGAAGGAAGGAAGGAAGGAAGGAAGGAAGGAAGGAAGGAAGGGAGGGAGGGAGGGAGGGAGGGAGGGAGGGAAGGGTATAGACTGGGCCCAGGAGACATAGAGTTAGTGACTAAGAGCACTGGACTGGGAGTCATAGGAACAGGCTCTGGTCCGACATCTGGTCCTCCTGGCTGTGTTACCCAGGCAAGTCACTGCCCCTCTCTGGACCTCAGCAATATAAACACAAGGAGTGACTATGCATCCACAGGGAGAAGTCTTTCATTCATCTTCAACTGGAGCTTAAAGGTGTCAAGATTTGAAATGTGTGATCCAGAAACCAAAAGTCCTTACCTCTCCGGGGTCTCCTTCTAAGTCAAGACGGAAAAAATTCTGTGAAAACAAAGGCAGAGAATGTCGGTAAGAGGCTTCCTGGGAGAAAGGCCGGTCTTTGTCAGCTGCCCACCAAGGTATCAGGTTCTCCTCGCCTCCCCCCACCCCCGGTGCCACCCTGACTGGCCAAGAGGAAGTGGGCAGGGCATTGGCTCCCTGGGCATGAGCTCAGGGTCTAGCTGTGGGTCAGGGAGGGGAGAGCTGGTGAATATTTCTGTTGTTTGTGCCTGTAGGAGTAAACAGTGTCTAATTTCTTTAAAAAAATATCTCTGAAAACAAGAATGGCACCATCGCATATTTTGACCAAGCTGGAGGACTATTACACTAGTGATCATTATGTTAGTGTTTGACTTTGCTAACATTTCAGGTATCCTATGTAACAAAAGGGTAATATGCAAATTGACCCTTATAGCTGAACCACTGGGAATGAATGGTCACTATGACACACACTGACCACCAGTGGGCAGACGCTCAATGCAGGAGCTGCCTCTGGTTGTCAGTGCACTCCAACTGGGGCAGCTCTCCTCCGCCACAAGCCAGGCTGATGGCTGCCAGTACAGCGGTGGTGGTGGGAGCCTCTCCTGCCTCCTCAGCAGCACAAAGGATTTCTGACCGCAGCTTAGGCCTGCTCCCCACTGGCAAGTGGACATCCCCTAGGGCTCCCAGGCTGCCAGAGGGATGTCTGACTGCCAACTTAGGCTGATCCCCCGGCGAGCAGGCATAAGCCAGCTAGTGGACATCCCTTGAGGGTTCCAAGTCTGTGAGAGGGCACAGGCCCGGCTGAGGAACCTCCTCCCCCGTCCCGAATGCACACATTTTTGTGCACTGGGCCTCTAGCTTCATAATAAAAGAGAAGAAAATAAATTTTTTATTTAGGTTGAGGGGTGCCATTACTCCAAAGAGGGGAGACCCTTCCCAGGCAGTGTTTCTGGGATAAGGGCACAGCTGAGATGATAAAGCCTGAGGCCAAGTTCCCAGAGCGGGGGTGGGGGGGCCTGT
>PVJC01046368.1:0-13341 GCA_004026665.1 Murina feae
CTTTTGAGAGTTCCAAATTGGTGACAGAGTAAGTGGAAGCTACACTGACACTCTCCCGGGACCAAACTGGAATTACTACAAAAATACAGAAAAAAAAATCCTGAATAATCAAGTGGAGACTAGCTGGAGATAACCATGACAACCAAGGATGGAAAGGTGGGACCACATAGAGACTGGTAGGAAGTGCAGAAGTACCAAAGGGATTGCCAGGTAGCTGAAGTTCTAGCTGATATCTCAACTGTGGGAGTTCCCACTGAGAATTCTGAGGATTAAACTTCAAGCTGGGCTCCCCAGCCTAGAGAATAAGAACTAAGAAAGGTGCCCATATAACATCTGGCTGTGAAAATAAGTGGAGTTTCTGTCTGCCATGGAGAGACAGCTGGAAGTGCAGGTATTTATTTAAAGGGCTAATGCACAAATTTTCGGTGCAGCCACTTACCTCGGGCTCTGACAGAGGGAGGGCAGAGTGGACTGTGTGAGAAGAATCCAGGGTTGGGGACTCTGTGGTTAGATTTCAGAAGGCACCCACCCTGGTTCCCAGTGCTGAGTCATTCCATTATACTGCAGAGGACATCATTCTCAGGAAGACCTTTACCATCTAGGCAGCTTTTGCTTGGAAAGGAAGCAATTGTCCCACCCTGTTGGAAAACTTCTCTCCCCACCCTGCAGAATCTAAACTTTGCTGTGATCAATAGCCAGAGGCTAATTAAGACTGAATAACAACCAGACTGAAGGCAGAGGCAGATTCTGGAGGCTTGAGTCTTTGCCTGATCTGCTTCTAGACCCGGAGCTAGGAAAAGCAGACCTCAGTGCATTTTGGTACTTTCCAAAAACACCCAGCCCAACAGAGGGAGCCACAAGCTTTGGATTGCTGATAGCTCTAAACAAGGTACTCAGGGCTGATGCAAAATGTGTCTGACATTGTCCTGCATTAGAGACAGGGAATTGTAGCATATCTACCTAATATATAGAAACAAACCCAAACAGGCAGCCAAAATGGAGAGACAACAACAAGTCCCAAATGAAAGAACAAAATAATTCTCCAGATTAAGAGCTAAATGAAATGGAGATAAGTTTATTAGCTATAGAGTTTAGAATAATGATCACAAAGGTGCTCAACAACATGAGAAAAGATATAGAAACTATGATAAAAGACCAGTCAGAAATGAAAAATGACATAGCACTAATAACGAAGACATTAGAAGGAATACACAGCAGATTAGGGGAAGATGAAGATTGGATCAGTGAATTAGAAGACAGGATAGAAAAAAATCACTCAATCAGAGAACCAAAAAGAAAAAAAAACGCAGGAGGATAACTAAAGGGAGCTATGAGACAACATGAAACATAACAATACTTCATCATAGGAGTAAGAGAAGATGAAGAAAGTGAGCAGGGGATAGAGAACCTATTTGAAGAAGTAATGTCAGAAAACATCCCTAACCTGGTGGAGGAAAAAGTCACACAACTTCAGGAGGTACAGAGAGTTTGAAGCAAGAAAAATCCAAACAGGCCCATGCCCAGACACATCATAATTAAAACGTCAAAAATTAAAGACAAAGAGAGAACCTTAAAGGCAGCATGAGGAAAGCAAACTGTTACCGACAAAGGAGCTCCCATGAAGCTGACACCTGATTTCTCATCAGAAACTCTACAGGCCAGAGGAAATGGCATTAAGTACTCAAGGTAATCAAAAGTAAGAATCTGAAACCAAGACTACTATACATATACTAAATATACAAAAGAAACTATCAACAAAATGAAAAACGAACCCGTTGTATGGGAGAACATATTTGGCAATGATACATCTGATAAAGGGTTAATATCCAAAATACATAAGGAGCTCACACAACTTAACAAAAGGAAGACAAACAATCCTATTAAAAAAATGGACAAAGGACCTAAATAGACACTTCTCCAAAGTGGACATACAGATGACCAAGAGACATAAGAAAAAATGCAGTCACTGATCATCAGAGAGATGCAAGTTAAAAGGACAGTGATGTATCACCTCACACCCGTCAGAATGGTTACCATCAACCAATAACAAATGACAAGTGCTTGCAAAGATGTGGAGAAAAGGGAACCCTTGTGCACTACTGGTAGGAATGCAGACTGGTGCAACCATTATTAAAAACAGTATGGAGTTCCCTCAAAAAATTAACTATGAAATTGCCATTTGACTCAGTGATCCCATTTCTAGGAATATATTCTAAGAAACCCAAAACACCAATCAGAAAGAATATATACACCCCTATGTTCATTGCAGCACAATTTACAATAGCTAAGATCTGGAAACAGCACAAGTGCTTATCAGTAGACTAGAGGCCTGCTGCAGGAAGATTCCTGCAAGAATAGGGCTTCCTGTGGCTGGAGCAAAGCAGGAGCCTTCTGCTGCCCCGCAACCTTCTCTCCTGTCTCTGCCACCCTGCTTGCTTCTCCTCAGCTTCGCTCCCTTCTGCAGCACTTGGCTTCCTTTTACACTGTCTTCAGTCTTCACTCTGTGCCTGCGTATGCAAATTAACTGCCATTTTTGTTAGGTTAATTTGCATACTCCCTCTAATTGGCTGGTGGGTGTATTGGAGGGTTGGTCAATTTGCATGTTTTCTTTTATTAGTGTAGATGAGTAGACAAAAATGCTGTGGTACGTTTACATCATGGAATACCATGCAGCAATAAAAAAGGATCTCTTACCCTTTTGAGAAGGCATGAGGGACTTTGAAAGTATTATGCTAAATGAAATAAGCCAGTCAGAGAAAGACAAGTATCACATGATCTCATTTATATGTGGAATTTAATAAACAGAACAAACTGATGAACAAAATAGATCCAGAGACATAGAAGCATGGAACAGACTGTGGAATCCCAGTGGGGGTGAGTGGTTGGGTGGAAGAGATCAACCAAAGAACTTGTATGCACATATTCATAACCCATGGACACAGACAATAGTGTGATGAAGGCTTGGAGTTATGGATGGAGGAGGGCTAGAAGGGACAATGGGAAAAAAATACTTTCAACAATAAAGATTAAAAAAAATAAGATAACTTTATTTTGAAAATTTTAAGAATACCTATAACAATGTGAAAACAATGCCAAGACCCCTCTCCTCCAGGTCTTTGGAAGGGCTCTGTGCAAGTAAGTGGTCCTGCAGCCTTTGTCAGCTCCCTGGTTAATCTGCCTGGACTGGGTTACAATGGGGTCTCTGTTCTGCACACATTATTGAAACTTTGGAGTGCTTTCAATATTTGCCTTCTATTTCCTGGGCCTGGTTATTTTGTGATACCATGACAAGCTGACCTTAAATAGTTTTCACTCTTTTGAGAGGAACACAGAAAAATAATAAGAGGTAAAAAGTATGTTTTTAGTTTGTCTTCAAAGAGGAGGCTGTTTTCCATGAGGATTAATAATAAATGAAGATACAGTCAAATTCCTCTTTAATTTGGAATGTACTACATGTAAAGCATTACATAGCTGATGTGGAGAACACAGATGTTAGATAAATCATATGAATTAACTAATCTTACTGGGATGGCTTTAAAAAAATGGTTGATTAAGTCTGGCTCAGGTGATTCAATAAGAAAGGTAACTTATTTTGTAAATCACAAAGTATAACTTTGCACTTGTAAGCCTTAATATCTAGAGGTTAACTCCTTGAGATATAAATACTTACCAAAGAGTAGATAATGGATTAGCCTTTTTAAGACTAAAATGACACTGCCTTCGAACAACTAACATGGAACGAAATAATCACTGTTGGTTTATAGAGCAGATTACCTAGACCATTTGAGATTATGAAAAACATATCTTTATCATTTAACTTCTAAATAGTGTTTCACTAATCTTTTTCATCTTTCTTTTCTCTTTATATATAAGAAGCAATTAAATGTAATAGAGTTAAAGAGAAATTACCATAAAAGTCAATGAAATTAGGTCCTGCTAAGAGTGATTGCATAGAGACAAAGGCTATTGGCTGTGTCTTAAGCTCTCTTAATATATAAATCTAGGATCCTTTTATTGAGCTCTCTGGTTGACTGTGCTAAGCACTGCCCACTTTTTAATTTGGATCATTTAAGAATTAGTCACAGTGCATCTTTATTATACTTTCCTAGAATTCTGCAATCTACTTTTTTTCACATGCATATGCAAATGACTCCAAGTAGAGAGGGGGTGTGAAGGGGAGGTAAAACGGCTGAGAACCTTCCCTGAGGGCCAGGAGAAGTGAGGGGAGAACTATTGTGAGTCTGAGAGGATGTCTATGAAAAGAGGCAGGATTGAGTCATGGTGTGTCAGTTTCCAGTCTGTGAAGGCCCTCCCACCCTTTCTTAGGACTCAGTGCCAATGCATTTACATTTGGGGATATGGTGTCAGCACTAGTCTTTTGAGACAAAGAATTTTCTTTTTTTTCATAGCATCATTTCTTTTAATTCATATTTTCCCACGAACATAGTTCTCATACTTAAAAGCCCTAAGAATTTGGAAATAAAAGACATCTATATTTAATTCTAAATGAGACATCTGTATATCTGGAATTACAGGCTTTTTCTTTCCCAGAAAATTACTTCAGGGGAGACTAAAGTACTGACACAAGAATGAAGTTTGAGCATTACTCTTTCTGCCCAGAGCTGGTGTTTCTTCCCCTCTGTAAGATGAAGAATGCAGAAACTAATAGTTATATATCATAATGCCTTACTCTTTATAAAACCCACAATCTTATTTTCTATGACCTTCAGTAGGGTTGAATCTTCACAGTAACAGCTGGCTCAGCTCTGCTGCACAGAAGACTTTTTACCGCCCCCTGGTGGATAAAGTAATAGAAATATGGTTTCTAAGGACCAAGGCCAAAGTACCAGAAAATTGGTAAATTCTGAAGAAGAGGTATGGGGGAGAAGGTGGGTAATATTAAGTGGATGTGAATTGATAAAGTAGGGGACAATTTGCTACTTCCAACGCCCTGGCTTCCTATTTTATAGTGTCCCGTTGGACCTAAGTCCTTCATTCACTTTGGCCTATCACTTTGGCCTACCCTTTCCACCCAGCGGTCCCTAACACTTCCTATGCTAAAGAAGGAGTCCCTCTCCCAGCTAACTTGGATGGGAAGATAAGCCTTCATCTCATCACATGGGCTTCAGCTGAATTGATCCTGACAGCATTTCCCCCCAGACCTGTCTTCTCATCCTAGCTATCTAAAAGCTTATCCATATTCTGGGTGGTGGTTAACTAGAAATAAGTTTATGCAACACAGGGTGCCATGTATTTTCCAATGAATGTATGCCTCTAATATGTAGGCTGTGTTTCTTGGAACTTCAAATTTTCCAACCTGCTAATATAATTATGTCATTTTTGCAGCCAGGTTATTATTAGTTATGTAGACTTTAACATCTCATTGCTTCCAGGCCTTTGTTTTCCCTGTATGGGTTGTTAATAGGGATGCAATTATCATTAAAAATTGGGACTCAGGTGCTGTGGAAAAAGCCTGGAATCTAACTAATAAATTGGAAAGTCTTTCACATTTGGCACTCAAAAGAAATATTGTCTTTATTTGATAAAAACAGTTGGCTAGAAAGGCATACTGATGAGGCTTAAGTTATGGGTTAAGGGTATGCTAATAAAATTCTTATTTAAATATATTACAAACACAATCTATGAATGACACAGTGAGTATTTCAGCTCTCAGTGTTGGTGGGGAAATATTTGGTATTATATCAAATACAGAATCTTATAATAATAGGTTCTTGGAATTGAAAGTGTCTTTAGGAATATCTTATCATTCTTTTTGCCTAGTTTAGCAATCCTAACCAAACTATTTCCAATAAGTCGGTTGAGTGCCAAGGGCACTTGGACATCTTCAATTTGGTGCTCACTGCCTTGAATAATTGGTGGTTTCTGGTGAGAAATTTGTGAGAAGTATTTGTTGGAAGGTCAATACATGGTGCCTAGTTTTGAGATATAAAATGAAAGCTCAACTTATTTATTTTGTTAGCTTCATCTCTAGAGTCCATAAAACCACCCTCACCCTGAACTCCAATCTTAGCAACAGAAGGAGCTTATAGTGACTGATGTTTTCTGCAGAATAGTTTAAAATCACTTCAGCAGTAGCATGAAGAGGAAAAAGGACTATTTCTGACTCTGATTATTGTTTTGAGGATGCTTGTGCACCCTCAAAATGGGAGCTATGTTTATGGGAAAACTTGGTTGAGGTAATTCAGATTAGAATGATTCTGATTCTGAATATTTCATTTCCAGGGAGGAGCAGAGAGACAGTGGACTATGTTCATATAAGCTGTGCTCAACGGCTGAGTTCTGATTCTCATCTCATCTTGACCCATGTTTATTTTATATTATTTGGGCTTTGATACTTAGGTCAAATCTAGAAGGCAGATTGGTAAAGTGGAAACAAACTACCTGGAGATAAAGGACTTTGAGATTTTAGTGATATGGAAAATGCCTGAAGTGGCAGTTACTAATATGACAAGGGGCAGCCTGAACGATGGAGTCCAGGGAGAGTAACACTCCATCCCTATTCCATTCTGGTCATTAATTCATCCACAAAATGCTGATTGACAGGCTACTTTGTACCGGGTACATAGTGATGCATGCACCAGAACCACAGAATGTCTTTCCTAAGTTGAAAAGAGGATGCTTGCCTAAATGGAATCTATTTTAGTTACTTGAGACTGTTAGTCATTTTTGGCAAAGAAAATTATCGTGATGGGTCAGTCAGATAACTACAACTTCTTTCAACATTTGGCAGAAATTGTCAGGGAAGTCATGCCAAGGCACAACAGAGATGGAAAGAGATAATCTGTGGGGAAGCATGAGACTTGTTTGGAAAGCTTACGAAGAGGACATTCTGAGAAGAGGAAAGTGCGTGGAAGGTTGCCTGCACTGATTATCAGAATTCCAATTTAGAGAGGACTTAGGGGAGTGTCAAAGGCAGCACCCCTAATTGTTCCTTGACCTTTCCAAACAAGTCTGTGCATGTGCAGACCCCTGGGTATTTATTGGAATCCTTATGCTTAATCCCTGGATGCTCTTGTGTAGAGGACAATGTAAACACATGTGTCCTTCCAAGATTGCTCACCCTACTGGTTGTATCTAAAGATATAAATTCCAATAAAAGCCTAACGAGGCAGGTAATTGAGGCTGCCTGGCTTCTTCAGCTGGGTCGTCCCTTAGACATCTCTCTCACAGTGAAACTGTGTTAGAATAATCTGTTCATCTGTTGTTCAGGGGCTGCCGGTCAGCCCCAGCAATAATCAACTTTAAAATTAAAAGGTATTATTTTTCCACATGTTAAGATATCAGTGTCTGGTATGTAATTTCTGTTGTATGTACTAGTTTTCATAAAAATGAGGCGAGTTCCAGTTGAAGGGGCCCAAATATTAATGGTGAAGAATGTTGATTTTCCAGGTTCTTTTCTAGGGTATGTCTAAAATGTGATGCTGGAGTGAAAACAGCAACTCTTCCCTCCCTGGCATCCAGATTTTGCCTTCTTAGCTAAAGAAGTAGACTAGCTGGTTAAAGAGTCTTATTTGGGTCCAGTCAGATGGTGGTCTGTCAAGAGTGAACCTTAAAGCCTGATGACTTCTGTTAAGGAAGAAAAACTTCCAAGAAAACTAGTTAGAACTCAATAAATATTGAAGGACAGATCCTCAGGCCATGGAAGATCATTATGAAATAAAATATCTGTGTAACAAGATGCTGTGACTTTAACTTAGCAATTATAAGAATAACTTTTTTTCCATAAATTGAGGTATAATTAAGATCACCCACAATGATCTCTACCTCCTAATGTTTATGCCCCGTGTAATCCTCTTCCCTTGACTGTGGGCTGGACCCAGTGACTTACTTTTAACAGAATATGACAAAAATTACAGGTGTCATTCTGAGTTTAGGTTATAAAATGATTTTGGCTTCTGTCTTGTTTGCCCTATTTTACTCTCTTGCTTTCTCACTGTGACAGATGTCAGGTGTCAAGTAATGAGTGGCTCTATGGAAGGCCAGTATGACACAGAATGGAGAGAGGCCTCCAGCCAACAGCCAGAAAGGAACAGAGGCCCTAAGTTCACCAGTCTGCAAGGATCCCATGAATGAACTTCAAAGTAAAGTTTCTCTTGAGCCTTCAGATGAGACCATGACCCTGGCTAACCTTAATCTCAGCTTTGTGAGAAATTTTGAGCCAGAGCATCCAGCTAAGCCATGTCTGGATTTCTAATTTTTGGGGGAGGGCGGTTATTTTGAATACTATGACCATTTTTGAACACTCTTATCTTTTGGTGAATCTATGTAAATATTTCTGTCAGAACTATACTTAGAAGTGGAATTACTGGGTCACTACATAAATTCAGATTAGTAGATGCCACCAAACAGTTTTTGAAAGTAGTTGTACCAATTACACTCTTTCTTGCAGTGCCCACGACCAACCTATTATTTTACTATTTTGGATGGATTCTTTGTTCTTTTTCAATTCAGCTCAAGACCAGGTATGCTATGGAATTTTAATGGAATATTATATTAGTAAAAATACTAATAAAAAGAATCATAATAGTTGAGGTAGCTTTCAGATACCTAATTATCTGATGTATTAATTTTTGAAGAGCCATATATAGCTAGTGCTTTGTTATCTGTTATCTAATGAGTATTGAGCACTAACAGAACAACGCATTAAGTATTAGTTGGAAGGGCTGTCTTTAAACTAAATTTTTTTGGAAAATACCCAGGATTAAAGAAAAAAATTGTGAAAGTAGAATTCTTTTATTCTGTGTTCTCAATATTTAGGTTATCTACATGAGCTCAGACTTTTTTCCCCCTTAAATTTTCCAGATAATGACCTTCATTTTTTGCTCAACATTGCTAGTGAATTTATCATGGAAACCTATTGTTTATTTGTTTTTTTAATCATCGAAAATTTTTTTATTGTATTATACCTATTTTTCAATTTTATGTCAGTAATAACATTTTGTTGATCTGTCTGGGCTTTTAAAATTGTATACTCAATGAAGCTAATTGGGATATTATTGAAGATACCAAGCATTTCTTTTAATGATCAGCATAAAAGGCAGATTCCTTTATTAGAATCCTATTTTTTGAATTCATGGTTATAGGCAAAATAAAATAATAATAATCATAAGCTCGGCCTTATATCTATAATAAAAGCAATGTATGAAAAGTAAGCTTGGCAGCAGCAGGTCAGCACCATGGGCACTTCAGCCTGAAAAGGCTTGGTCTTGGTGGGGGTGTGAACTTGTCATTTGGAAGTTTCTGAAAGATACAGATGTCCATATTTGAAATTTTGGTAATTGCCATAAGAAACTGGCACCAGAAATAGTAAAGGTTAAGTGAATGATAAAATATCATTGTGTCATTATGGTAGGAAAACCTTCAAAACCTACATTAAATGCCATGATTTTTAATATAAGGGCATGCTCTACTCATCTGAGGGAAATGAACGTCAGATTAGATGCTCTTCTGTTTTCTGAGGGCCAATCTGTCCTGCTGAGCACAGGCAAGAGCAATGAGGGTACATCAGAGAGATTAACTTGGTGCTTCTGTCAGGGACTGTGGGTAGGTGACTTTTTGTGGGTTTTGGATGGTGCTTTGGTGAAAGACTGCACAAAAATGTGCAGCACATCTGTGGCACAAAGAATCTTATAAACAAGAGGCTGGGCAGGAAAATTGCTACTCATAACCACTGGTGGGTGCAGAGGACACATTTCTAGAGGGTAGGACTGTTTTAGTGCCATGCCATCAACTGTGGCACAAGGATGACATTTCCTACTTCTATGGATAGTTTACTAATCGTCAGAAACTGCTTTTAGGCCATTATTGGACTTAGCTGTAGTAGTGACCACAAATTTTGGTTTAGATGTAACTAACATAAAAATAAATTACTTTGTTCTATTGTATTTCACACAGCGCTAAATCAGTGTATATCTCTGTGCAAATGAAGGCATTTTTAAATGTTCAGGGAGAAGAAAATGAAATGTGGGTTAATGACCAGACTATTTCCTAGTATTTCAGTTCATGGGAATGCTGGTTTGTGGGGGTGGTAGAGGATGTGAAACCTCTTTGAGGTTCTCAATGGAGTGGCCCTATTTTCTAAGTCTTTGTGAAAGAGCAATGTTATCCTTCAATTTTGTGTCTTCTCTCTCAACTTCCAGTTATCCCTAACGGCACCTAACCAAATTTTGATGGAGATGAAGGTGGTGAAGTGTCCAGAAAAACCATAGTTTAAGAGGAAGAATGAAAGGTACTGGCAATACTTAAATTAGACTTGGTAGTACACATGTTAGTTCTCTTCAAATCTATGGAGGCTATTAAATAACAACAAACTTTACATGTCTATATATTTTTCAAAAGGAAAAATGATGATCAAAACGCTGATATTTCTTTAAAGCAAGTATATAGTATGTCCGTAAATTGTTATCCTTTCTGAGATTATTGGAGAAAGTGCTGTAATTATGTCTTACTCTTTATAGGTGACATCAAACCCAGTGGCTTAAAACAATAATCATTTTAGATATCTCATAATTTGATTGGTCAAGAATTTGGGTAAGGTTTGGCATAGTGATTCTTCTGCTCTGAATGGCATTGACTGAGGTCACTTGATGGTAATCAACTGGTAGATGGACTGGTCTAGAGGGCCCAAGATAGCCTCATTGTCATGTCTGGTGCCTTCATGGGAGTAGCTGGAAGGATGAGCTCAGCAAGAATGGTTGACAAGAACATTTTCATGCATATTCCTCAGTATGACATTGTCAAAGTAGTTGAGCTTTTACATGGAAACTCAAGACTTCAATGGAGAAGGATTTCAAGAGACAAGAAGTGAAAGTTGCCAGTTTCCCAAGGCCTTGGCTAAGAACCGATTGTGTTGTTTCTACTACATGCCATCAGTCAATGCTATCATTGGGCCATATAGAATTGTGGAGAGGGGAGGGAGTTGTACCCCACCTCTCAACGAGAGAAGTAATAATATCTGATGGTTATTGATACTCTATGACTTTAAAAAAATCTTCTAAATGCATTTTTTAAAAATAAATCTTTATTGTTCAGATTATTACAGATATTCCTCTTTTTTTTAACCCCCATAACTCCCCTCCACCTGGTTCCCACCCCACCCCATGCCCTTACCCCCTGCCACTGTCCTCATTCATAGGTATAAGATTTTGGTCCAGTTTCTTCCCGCACACCTCACATCCCCCTTCCCTCTGAGAATTGTCAGTCAATTCTTTTTCTATGCACCTGCTTTTATTATATTCACCAGTTTATTCTGTTCATCAGATTTTTTATTGACTTAATTTTTAGATTCACTTGTTGATAGATATGTATTTGCTGTCACTTTGTTGTTCATAATTTTTATCTTTACCTTTTTCTTCTTCTTCCTCTTCTTAAAGAATACCCTTCAGCATTTCATATAATCCTGGTTTGGTGGTGATGAACTCCTTTAGTTTTTTCTTATCTGTGAAGCTTTTTATCTGACCATCAATTCTACATGATGGCTTTGCTGGGTAGAGTAATCCTGGTTGTAGGCTCTTGCTATTCATCACTTTGAATATTTCTTGCCACTTCCTTCTGGCCTGCAAAGTTTCTGTTGAGAAATCAGCTGACAGTCATATGGGTACTCCCTTGTAGGTAACCAACTGTTTTTCTCTTGCTGCTTTTAAGATTCTGTCTTTGTCTTTTGCCTTTAGCATTTTAATTATGATGTGTCTTGTTGTGGTCCCCTTTGGATTCCTCTTATTTGGGATTCTCTTCGCTTCCTGAACTTGTAAGTCTATTTCTTTCATCAGGTAGAGGAAGTTTTCTGTCATTATTTCTTCTAATAGGTCTTCAATATCTTGCTCTTTCTCTTCTTCTGGCACCCCTATAATTTGAATGTTGGTACATATGTTGTCCCAGAGGCTCCTTACACTATCTTCATATTTTTGGATTCTTTTTTCTTTTTGCTTTTCAGGATGGGTGTTTTTTGCTTCCTCGTATTTCAAATCTTTTACTTGATTTTTGGGATCCTCTAGTCTTCTGTTGGATCTCTGTATATTTTTCTTTATTTTAGTCAGTGCATACTTAATTTCTGACTGGTCCTTTTCCATTTTTTTTGATATTCTCATTAAGATCCTTGAAGGTCTCACTAAATTCCTCAGAGGTTTGTAGAAGATTCTCGAGTGTCCTTATAACTGTGATTTTGAACTCTATATTCAGTAGTTTGCTTTCCTCCTTTTCTTTCATTTGTGGCCTGTTTATTTGTGTTTGCAGTTTGGCTGCTTCCTGTATTGATAGAGTGGCTTTGTGTGGTAGGTGCTCTCTTGGGCCTAGTAGCTCAGCCTCTCTAATCACCTGAGGTGGACACTCTTGGTGTATCCATTTGTGGGCTGTGTGCACAGTCTTGTGTAGTTCATCCTTGATTGCTGTTGGCATCACTGGGAGGAACTGACCTCCAGGCCAATTGACTACTAGGACCTGCTGTGCCTATAGTGGGAGAACTTCTGTGCAGGAGACACCTTTATGGGGCAGGACTTGCTTCAGTGGGGCTTTGGTGCTCACTGAATCTTTCTCTTGAGTGTGTCCCTTATGGATATGAGGAGTTGAAATCTGGTATCTGATCACTGGGTACACTGGCTCTTGGATTTCCAAGGAGGTGCAAAGTTAGTTGCTGTGTGAGTCCACCCAGCATGAGCTACACCAAAATCTACAGATTTCTCCTCTTTGTTTGGGGTTTGGAACTTTTGGAGCTCTCTGACCCAGCTGCAGTTTGTTAGGTTAGGCTGCAGGTGGACAGATGAGTCATTTGTGTCACTGCGCACAACTTGGGTGGGATTATAAATTGGGTGGGGCAGGATCTCAGGGAATCACCAGGGCAGAGCAAACAGTGATGGTTGTCCATCAGCTGTCTCCACGTCTTGGTGTCCCTGAGTCCCATGCCCCCATAGTAACAATGATCCCTGTGAGCAGCTCTGCAAGAAAGCAACCCTTGCTTTCTGACCCGATGCCAGACAGCCCTGTTTCTCCCTGTAAGAGTCTGGGTCCCCAGAGTCTTACTGGAAATGAATTCAGTGTAGTTGGGAGCTTTTATCTCCCTTCTGATTGAAAAAAACCATGCATCGAGGTGCCACAGTTTCACGCACCTCCGTACCTCTGTTCTTGGCACCTCTGCACTTTTGTCCAGTCTCCATGAGCTTTTTATTTACTTCTAGTTGTAGAACTTCCACTCAGGCCACTTTCCCCTGGTTCTGGATGATGGCCATTTTGGTTTTTAGTTGCAGTTTTAATGTGGTTGTGGGAGGCAGCATGAAAAGTTATATACCTTATGTCGCCATTTTGGTTCTCCCCATGCATTTAAAAAAA
>PVJC01046369.1:0-13339 GCA_004026665.1 Murina feae
ATCGGAGCTGAGCTGAGGGGCGCAGCTTCACTTTCCCTCCTGCCGCAATGGAAAGGGCTGTTTACTCAGGTCTGGGAGTGGCGGCCGCCATGTTGGCTGGGCTAATTTGCATACAGCCGCTCTGATTGGCTGGTGGGCGTGGCTTACCCTGTCTCGGAGAAACGGTTAATTTTAATATTTCGCTTTTATTAGTTTAGATGTGTCTTTGGCCTTTAAGTGCTGCCTCTTGGCCCCCATTATTCTGAAATCTTGTCCTTATTGCAACCAGAGAGCCCATCTCAATGCCTGCATTCCCTATAGTCATAACTGACCTACAAAAGAAAGTAACCACAGAGCTGTTCAGAGGTGCAGGTGTTCTGATCACTAATGTATTATTTCTCAATGCCTTAGTGAAGGGAGTGTCTCTTGGGTCTTCTCCAGAACATGGGTGGAGGTAGAAGTAAAGGGACATGATAATTACAGTCTGTAATTCCTATCTGTCTAGCCTTTAAATTCCATTCTCTGTATCATGCCAGGGCAGCTCTAGCACTCCAGCCTCATTACCAGTAAATGTAGGCCAGATTGAATCCAAGTTTCAGTCAACCAATCAAATAGGCTGTTAGAATTAGCTCTAGCTGTATGAACTAACACATTATATATATATATATATATATATATATATATATATATATATATATATATGTATATATATATATATATACATATATATATATACAAATATATGTACATTTCCCTTATATACACGAACATATTATAGCAAAATACAGAAGGAAATGCCCATAATAATTATAGCCCTCATACCAAGAGACACCCAAAGGGATCTTCTGTATTCCAGATATACCCTTCCTTACCTCCACTGTGGCAGTAGTCCAATTTCCCCTTGGTAGTCACTATCAATCACCCCAGCCAACACCATAATAGCCTATTTGCCTGTTGATTCAGGAGCATAAGGAGCCCAAAGTGGCCAGAAGACGATTTTTCCTTTTTATTGAATTTATTCAGGTGACATAGGTTAACAAAGTCATACAAGTTTCAGGTGCACAATTCCAAGCATCATCTGTACACTGTATTATATGTTTACCACATCAAGTAAAATCATTTATTTTTATTTTTATTTTTTTAATAATTTTTTTTTTTAGAGTTGAGGTACAGTATAGTTTCAGGTGCACAATCCAGGGATTGAACATTTATATAACTTACAAAGTGATCATCCCAATAAATTTAGTACCATCTATCACCTTACATAGTTATTATAATATTATTGACTATATTTCCTTTGCTATATTTTATATCCCCGTGATTATTCTGTACCTGCTAATTTGTACTTTTTTTTAAATTTATTTTTTAATTCTTATTATTGAAAGTATTACATATGTCCCCATCATCCCCCACTGTCCTCTCCCAGTCTCCCCAACCCCCAGCCCAGGCCTTCACCCCCTATTGTCTGTGTCCATTGGTTATGCTTATATACATACAAATTCTTTGGTTGATCTCTTACCTCCCCCCAGCCCCACCAACCTCCCTTGCCTTCCATCTGAGGTTGAACTGTCTGATGATGATCTTAGCTTCCCACTCAATGGAATTATTATTGTGTCTCCTGATGGAGGCATTCCTTCCTTTGGGACCAAGACCTCTCCAACAGCAGAACATAAAGTCACAGGAACAGGAAGAAAAGGGCTGCTAGTGGGTCACAGGGTAAAAGTGAGTGGTGCCGCTTCCATGTCCAGCCCTTGATTCCCGAAGCAGTCAATCCTGGCTATTGGAGACACAACACCAGAACACACAGTCTTCTGCAGGACCTACTCCAGCCCTGCAAACTATTGTTACCCAGCTGGCACTATAACCTCATCTTCAAAAGGCCATTCCAACATGCTCTCAAGCCAGTTGCTTCAGGATGGTGGGGAACATGGGAATTCCGTGAGCCTGGACCCATTGCCTCACTCCCCGAGCTGTGCAGTGAGTTCCCTGATCGGAAGCCATGCTCTGTGGAAGAACAGGATGGTGAAGAAGGCATTGTGCAAAACCACAGGCGGTGGTTTTGTCAGAAACATTGCATGCAGAGAAAGTAAATCCATATTTAGATTGTTTATTCCAGTAAGGATAAAATACTGCCCCTTCCATGATTGAAGTAGTAATTCTATGTAATCAACTTGCCACTAGGAATCTGGCTGGTCACCCCAGGAAATGACTCCATATTGGGGACTCAGGACTGCTCTGTGCTGCTGGCAGATTGTGTACTCGGTGGTGGCACAGCCAGGTCAGCCTGGAAGAGTGGAAGTTCTCATTGCTGATCCCACGCATAAACTCCACCCCTGCCTCCATGGCTAGTTTGTGCATGGGCCCACTGGGACTGACAGGGGTGGCTGAGGAAAGAGGCTAAGTGGTATCCACAAGATGCATCACCCATCAACTTGTTTATTAAAATCTTCCTCTGCCAAGATCACCCTTTGGTGAGCATTTACACGGGACACAAACATATTTACACTTTTTACTCATTCAGAAAGTTCTATCTACATACCTCTTGTCAAATTTCTTTGTTACTTGTTATTCAAACACGTGCCTTCCAAGTCCCTGACAACACAGTCAGACCATTAGTGACAGCTCATGAATCAGTATATAATCACGTTTGGACATTTCTCCTTTCAAGCAAAGTGAACAACCAGCGCATTCCTCAAAATTCTGCCCACTGCAATGCTTTCCCTTCATGAGTATTCTTCAGGAATGTCCCAGGAAGGAACAATTGTTGCAGCTGTCCACTTTGGGGTGGTGCCTGCATAACATGCGAAGCATCTGCAAACCAGACCTCAGTCTTTTCTTCCTCTGTCAATTAGTCATAAGGAACTCCTCCTCAGGACATCGGTGCAGATGGGGAGAGAGAAGGTGGAGCAGCAGGAGGGGGGACTATGGGCATGTGGGCCACTTCTTCCTGTCACTTCCTTATACCTTCAGGGGCTGCTCAGGCCTAATAATGTACATAGCACTCCCATTTGATGTTGGGATGTTGTCATGCACACCCAGCTTCATGGCTTGTGAATCAGATATTCCCAGTTCATGATGGCAGCTCAAGTCAGATGGTAACTTGGTGACCAATGGTGAAGTGTTCCATTTTTGTTTTTCAATCTATATGTCTTTTACTTTTTTTTCTTTCTATTTTTTAAATTTTTAAATTTTTTATTTTTTAAATAAATCTTTATTGTTAAGATTATTACAGATGTTCCTCTTTTTTTTCACTCCTATAGCTCCCCTCCACCTGGTTCCCACCCTACCCTATGCACTTACCCCCCACCACTGTCTTCATCCATAGGTGTAAGATTTTTGTCCAGTCTCTTCCTGCACCCCTCACACTCCTCTCCCCCTGAAAATTGTCAATCCATTCCCTTTCTATGACCCTGCTTCTATTATATTCACCAGTTTATTCTGTTCATCATATTTTTTTATTGACTTAAATTTTAGATTCACTTGTTGATAGATTAGTATCTGTTGTCACTTTGTTGTTCATAATTTTTATCTTTACCTTTTTCTTTTTCCTCCTCTTCTTAAAGAATATCCTTCAGCATTTCAGATAATCCTGGTTTGGTGGTGATGTACTCCTTTAGCTTTTTCTTATCTGTGAAGCTCTTTATCTGACCATCAATTCTACATGATAGCTTTGCTGGGTAGAGTAATCTTGGTTGTAGGTTCTTGCTCTTCATCACTTTGAATATTTCTTGCCACTCCCTTTTGGCCTGTATGGTTTCTGTTGAGAAATCAGCTGACAGTTGTATGGGTACTCCCTTGTAGGTAACTAACTGTTTTTCTCTTGCTGCTTTTAAGATTCTCTCTTTGTCTTTTGCTCTTGCCGTTTTAATTATGATGTGTCTTGGTGTGGTCCTCTTTGGATTACTCTTATTTGGGGTTTTCTGTGATTCCTGGACTTGTAAGTCCATTTCTTTCACCAGATAGGAGAAGTTTTCTGTTATTATTTCTTCAAATAGGTTTTCAATATCTTGCTCTCTCTCTTCTTCTGGTACCCCTATAATTCGCATGTTGGTATGTTTGAAGTTGTCCCAAAGACTTCTTACACTATCTTCATATTTTTGGATTCTTTTTTCTTTTAAGGATAGGTGCTTTTTGCTTCCTCATATTTAAAATCTTTGACTTGATTTGTGGGATCCTCTAGTCTGCTGTTGGATCTCTGTATATTATTCTTTATTTCAGTCAGTGTGTGATTAATTTCTGACTGGTCCTTTTCCTTTTTTTTTTTTTTGGTATTCTCATTAGGATCCTTGAAGGTCTCACTAAGTTCCTCGGAGGTTTGTAGAAGATTCTTGAGTAGCCTTATAACTGTGGTTTTGAACTCTATATCCAGAACCATATTTTCTGGCATATAAGATGACTTTTTAACCCAGGAAAATCTTCTCAAAGTCAGGGGTCATCTTATACACCAGGTGTTGTCTTATAGGGTAGGTGCTGAAACTTCTGAGCCAGACTGGAAAATCTGCAGTTGCTGCATACAGTGGGGGGAGCTCAAAAATGGCCACACTCCATTCATTTCAACGGAGCTGGACGGAGACCGCAAGTGTCTTCAGTCAGTTCCTTTTTGTGCCACATACGGTATCCATCCAGACTTTTTAACCCAGGAAAATCTTCTGAAAAGTTGGGGGTCGTCTTATACACCCAGTCGTCTTATACGCCAGAAAATATGGTAGTTTGCTTTCCTCTTTTTCTTTCATTTGTGGCCTGTTTCTTTGTGTCCATATTTTGGCTGCTTCCCTGTGTTGATAGAGTGGCTTTGTGTGGTAGGTGTCCTCTTGGGCCCAGTGGCTCAGCCTCCCCAATCACCAGGTGGACACTCTTGGTATATGCCTTTGAAGGCTGGGTGCACAGTCTTGTTGTAGTTAAGCCTTGATTGCTATTGGTATCACTGGGAGGAAATGACCTCCAGGCCAATTGGCTGTGAGGATCTGCTGTGTCTGTAGTGGAAGAATTGCTGTGCTGGAGAAACCCTTATGGGGCAACACTTGCTTCAGTGGGGCTTTGGTGCTCACTGAGTCTGTCTCTTGAATGTGTGCCTTATGGATCTGAGGAGTTGAAATCTGGTATCTGACCACTGGGTACACTGGCTCCTGGATCTCCAAGGAGGTGCAAAGTCAGTTGCTGTGTGAGTCCACCCAGGAGGAGCTACAACAAGATCTACCGATTTCTCCCCTTTGTTTGGGGTTTGGAACTTCTGAAGCTCTCTAACCCAGCTGCAGTTTGTTAGGTTAGGCTGCAGGCGGACAGCCGATTCATTTGCTCAGCTGTGCACACCTTGGGTGGGGTTGTAAATTGGGTGGGGCAGAGTCTCAGAGAATCACCAGGGTGGAGCAAACAGCAATGGCTGCTAGTCAGCCTTCTCAGCGTCTCCACGTTCGTCCCTGAGTCCCCCACAGTAACAATGATCCCTGCAAGCAGCTGTGTGAGAAAGCCACCCTCACTTTCTGACCCGATGCCCGGCAGCCCAGTTTCTCCCAGTAGGAGTCTGGGTCCGCAGAGTCTCACTAAAAATGAGTTCAGTGCAGTCGGGAGCTTATATCTCCCTTCTGACTGAAAAAAACTGTACACTGAGGTGCCACCATTTTGCATGCCTCTGTACCTCTGTTCTTGGTGCCTCCGCACCTTCTACTCAGTCTCAATGGGCTTTTTTCTTTCTTTCTAGTTGTAGAACTTCTACTCAGTCAGCTTTCCCCTGGTCCTGGATAATGGCTATTTTGGCTTCTCGTTGTAGTTTTAATGTGGTTGTGGGAGGCAGCACGCACAAGTATATACCTTATGCCGCCATCTTGGTTCCTCCAAGTGTTCCATCTTTACAGAGACCCGGTAACAGTCCAAGGGCTATTTCTCAGAAGAATAGTTATCTGTGGAACATGGCAAGGCTTTGCTCCAAAATCCTAAGAGCCTGCACTGAGATTCACCTAGAAATGCCTGCTGAAGTCTCTAAACCACATCCCTATCTGCCATTGATGCTTCAGTTATTTGAAAGACTAACACAATTTTAAGAAACATAAAGTAGGTAAGTATGGCACTTATTTTTCCACTCGAGTAGTAGCTTCTCCCATGCTCCATGAATAATATTTTTAAAATACAGCATCACACTGTGTTATAAGGCCTGAGTATGTGTTCTGCCCTCAACACAGCCCAAGAGAAGGGTTACAACATACCTGTTGTGTCTCTGTATCCTCCCTGTCTACACAACTCCTGAGATGTGGTTCTGTTTGGTGTCTACGGAATGAGTGAAAGGCTGGCATTGAGGGCTTGGAAGGATCTGCCAGAAAGTTTCTTTCTACTTCCTGAGTCCTGAACACTCTTGTAATTTGGTTCTTAGAGAGTGGATGAAGGCACCTGCACCAGTATTGTGAGTGTACTGGTTAAACACAGGTTCTGTGTCCCCTCAGACTACCAGGACCGAATCCTCAGGGTGGGCCAGGAACAGAGCTGTTGCCCCACTTCCCTGGGGATTGACACATGTGGAGAGGAGCCTCTGGGACCTCCAGACCAGGGGAGGCATTTCTGATTCCTCATGCCTCAGGGAAACTCTTCTTCATTCTCACCCTCAGTGCGGCCTATAGGGTTGGTTTTTCCTATGCTTACCTCCACCTCCTGGTTATTTCTTTTCCAACAATTTGGCCTATCTTGTACACCAGTATAACAATTGTGAAGCTCAGTAGTATTATTTTTCATAGACTTATGCTGTTTCACATTTCATACTCAAGAAAGGTGGAATTTTCTCTGTAACTGGCTGTTCCAGCCCAGTCAGCACAAAGAATTGATACAGGTAGGGAGTGAGAAGCAAAGGTACATAAATCAACACAGGTCTCAGGAAGAATCCCAACTTAAAGCAATATTCAAGAAAACAATGCACCACACTCTCAAACAATTAATGCCTTAGCAACACAGTTTTAATTTTTCAAAAACTAAAATCCTTATTGAGGATGAAAGTTGGGATTCATAGCCAGTGTGGTGTGAGTTGATAAAAGAATTGAGGCCTGCCCTAACTGGTTTGGCTTAGTGGCTAGAGCGTCGGCCTTCAGATTGAAAAGGTTCAATCCAGTCAAGGGCATGTACCTTGGTTGCGGGCACATCCCCAGTAAGGGGTGTGCAGGAGGCAGCTGATCAATATTTCTCTCTCATCAATGTTTCTGACTCTTTATCCCTCTCCCTTCCTCCCTGTAAAAAAATCAATAAAATAAAAAATAAAAAGAACTGAGGCCCTTGGTCCAGGAGAGAAAATGCCAGGCTCAGCAAGATTCCAAAATGGAAGCAATTTGGAAATGGTTTGGAGATCAATTCCCAGCCCCAAAGGTCTGAACAAACGCAAACCAGAGCTTTTTACACAAATGATTAGAAATGAAAGCGAAATTTTTGTCAAAACAAAGATGTGTGTGAAATATATTGGCCCCTTGGTGTCATTTGAAGGAAATTAATGTGGAGGCCAAAGTAACAGAGTCTGCAATATGTGGTGCCCTAGAGACCTGCCTGCTATTTTGTTCCTAGTGCAGCAGAAACAGACACTCCCAGTAAGCCTTTAGGGAGAAATAAGACATGTGCATAAGTAAGATTAATCAGCACAGCAGGCGGCAACCTAATGAGTCATCTTTGACATCACAAAACTTGAAAAGCACAAGGTTGTGTCCTGTCAGGTCTGTGCACTCTTAGCAAAAGCAGGCAGGCTGCTCAGGGGCACAGCTGGGTGGCTCTTGAGCGCATTAGGCCTGGACGAGAGAAAGGGACAGGAAACAGCTGCACAGGGTTATTGACTTACTAGAGGCCTAGTGCACAAAATTCGTGCATGGGGCGGGGGTGTCTGTGTATCCCTCAGCCTGACCTGCACACTCTCCAATCTGGGAGCCCTCAGGGGATGTCCTACTGACAGCTTAAGCCTGCTCCTCATGGTTCTCGGCTCTCTTCAGGGCCTGCCTGCTCCACACCGCAGTGACTGCCAAGCAGGCCATGCTGGGTGCTGCCTGTGGGCCACGCTTGCCTGTTCCCTGGTCACTGCAGTGACGGCCAAGTGGGCTGTGCTGGGAGCTGCTTGTGGGCCGCAGTTTCCTGCTCCCGGTTGCCATAGCGAAGGCCAAGCAGGCCATGCTGGAAGCTGCCTCCTACCTGCTCTCAGTCTCCACAGAGGCGATGAGGTTAATGTGCCAACTCACTCCTGATTGGCTGGTGAGCATAGCGAAGGGAAGGTCAATTTGCATGTTTCTTTTTTATTATATAGTATATGGGTCTGCTTCTGTGAGGAGACTTAGAGTGAGGTGCTAGGGTGGGGAAAACCAAGGTTTGGGACTCATGCTCCTTTCCTCCTCAGGAACCCCCTTCCTTCTATGCAAATGAAGCTCCCAGGAGGCTGTGTTTCCATCCAAACCATCTATCCATTGGGCTTTCCTGGACACAGCCCCCACTTTGGGGAGACTGGAAAGCATGTGAGCCCAGGACTGGCCTTCATGAGGCAGGACCTTCCAGGTCTGGCAGAAGAGTGTTTGCAGTGGCCTGTGTCCCATGAGTAGCCAATTCTCCACCCTGTTTGTCACCAGCCCCTGCAAGCCAGCCTCGTCTAGCAGTAGCCCACCTTCCCACTGTGCACCTGCACCTGCTCACACTCAGCCCTTACTTCTCTTGAGTCTGAAAACTCTTCGTGTCCCTCCCCTCCCAACCTGGGTTACCCCCAAACTCAACCAAGGCAAGGCCAGAAGCCATGATGCTGTCCTCACAAAATCACAGTCCTTTGCAGGAGGTGGCCCACTTTATTCAGCATCTCTGATGTCTCCAGCCCCACCACCCTTTCCTGGCAGATGCCAAATCTCTTCCTTGGGGAATTATGGTGACATGGCAAGCCAGACCACAGCTTCCCCAGGTACTTCCTGGTTCTAAAAGCTTTCTTTAATTACCCCACAAGTTGAAACCCATCTTTCCTTTGCTGACTGATTCCATCTAGATAGTGAACAATATATCCAAGAGGCCTAGAAAGTTCCTCATGGTTAGAGTTTCCTAAAAGAACAGCCAAGCCCCCCACGGAGCACAGCCATGTTCTGTGGGAGCAGTTCTCCCTGCAGAGCCCACACCACATCACACCAGTTGCACCCAACCACACCTGGAGCTCTCCACCCGCTGCACACACTGCAGGCCCTGCTGCATGTGCTGCCTATCTGGCTAATTCCGTGGGACTGAGCTACAGCATCCAACATCATGGGCGTACAGACTCCTCCCCCAAGTGGCTGATTCCAGAAGTCCTTAGTCAGGGCCTCAGATCTGGCCCTCTTTCCTGGACCACGTGCTCCTTGTTCATGAGCACAACTGGAGCAGAGGTCTCTGGGCCTCTTCCTTGTGACAGCCACCGAGAGTAGGAAAGGGCATGACTTTGGAGCAATGTGGCCGCACACCAGCAGTGTCCCGGCTCAGTCACTGCTGTGCATCTTGGCAAGAGAGTTTGCATCTCAGAACCTTGGTTTCCTTATCTTTCTCTAAGTCAAGGAATAATTACTATTCTGCTCTATGCCTGAACTCTTCTAGTCATTGAGGCTATAGCAGTAAATAGCAAAGGTACAATCTCCACTCTCCTGGGCTTCTATTTCTGTAGAAAAAAAAAGATAAACAATGAACAAATGAACAAGTAAATAAGTGAAGCAACGTGAGCCAGTGGTGAATGCCACACAGGAAGTGCTCACAACACAGGAACGGTGGCTGGACAGCTGGGGGGACTTGGACAGAGTGGTCAGGAAAGGCCTCTGTGAGGGGGCGATCTTTGAGATGAGGCCTGATAACCAAGAGGGAGCCAGCTGTGGGAAGATCTAGACTGAAGTGAGAGAAAGCAAAGCTTGCTGCCATCACAGCGAATTCCAGGTATTCAAGGGGCAGCAAGGTGGCCAGTGAAGGAAGCGAGGGGAGTCAGGGGGTGATATGGATCGAAGCAGTGGGTGGAGGCTGGAACATGTGGGGCAACATGTCAAACTTGCCACCTGCGGGCCACATGGGCCCACAACAAATATTTTTTCAGCCCAGCCAATATAACGATATGTAAGAAATGTTTTCATAAAATTTTTGTAACGTAATTTTTACAATATCCTGTTATACATAATTATTAATAATGAACTACAATATTTGCTAATGACTGATTACTATAATCGTGTTGCATTCATGTCCCTTCCGCATCTTCCACACAGGTGCACCATTCCTCTCCACTAATACCAGCAGCGAATATTTTAGCAGCCGATTGCTATGTCATTAGTCTTGGACTGACTTGTTCGGTGTGCGCAACAGGAAATATTTTGCTTTCGGAGAACAAGGAAATTAGGTTTATTTGCACTACACTTATTATTTTGTACAGTTATTCAGTGTCTCATAAGTTAATGTTCAAGAAAAAATATTAATTTTTATTTAAATGTTCTATTATTTTATGTTAATGATGACTCATTTATTTCAGCCCTTTGTATTCAGCATGTCTCTATCTAAACAAACCTACGTTTCTATGAAAATAGAAGTTTTTGATTTTTTGCAGCCACATCAACTTAAACCTTGTTTACTTGGTCCGTGTTAGCCTTGAGTTTGACATGCTTGCTGTAAGGCCTTGTGAGCTACAGGATACCTGCTGCTTCAATTTTACTCAGATTGTAATAGAAAACCATTGGATGGTTTTTGGTGAGAGAATGATACTAGGTTTCAGTTTCCAGAACTTGACTCTGTCTGCCTGCCTTCTTATGGGTGGAGGGTGGCAGGGGCAAAGGGTGGAAGTGGGTGGAGTAGAAGTAGTGACTATTAGGCAGCTTCTGCAGTTGCCCAAAGAGAGAATAGGATGGAAATAGTGGAGATAGAGTGCAGGACAGATTTAGATTACACTTTAGAATAAACCCGGCAGGTCTTGCTGAAGGATTTGATGTGAGGGTTAAGAAAGAAAGAATTAGGAATTAGTCTATGAACTTTTGCCTGAGCCATTAGTTGGGTGGTAGTGCCATTAACTGAGAAGGGGGGAGCCCTGGGAGTGAAGCAGAAGTGTGCAGGAGGGGAGCAGACAGGAGCAATGTTTTAGCCTGGTTATGCTTGAGAGACCTCTTAGACCTCTGAATGAAAATTCCAAGTATGCAGTTGGATATACGAGCCTAGAGTTGGGGAAGAGGCCCAGGGTAGAAAGATAAGTTTAGAAGTCTTCGGTACATGGATGGAATGTTAAGCCATGAGATCACATGAAAGCACCTCAAGCATGTGTAAACAGGAAAGGTGGACCAAGCTCTGGAGCCTGCAACATGTGAAAATGTAGATAATAAATCAGCAAAGGAGACTGAGAAACTGGGGTAGGAGAAGCATTGGGAAGGAAAGAATATCATGAAAGCCCCAAAGGGAGGCTACTTCATGAAGCAGCGAGTGGCCCGCTGTGTTTGTACCACCCCTTTCATGTGACCGCTTCAAGGACCAAACAAAGCAGTGTATACAAAGATCCCTGTGGGCCATCCCAGAAATGTGCACAATGACTACTATTAAAAGGCCCAGTGCTGTCCACTTCCAAGGCCTGCTGCTCTCATAAGATGCCTCTGTGCCACTGTGAGCCATTGTGCCCCAAATTGCCAATGACTTGTATAAAAGCGAGAGCAATCACAGTACTGATTTCCTCATGAAGTCCAATAGAAACTGCGGTGATCAGTGGGTATTTAGCAGAATATGGACCAATGTGTTTGTGTAGGAAAACTACCCAGGTCTGGGGAAAGAGCCATCCAAAATTATTAGAGGAAACAATGCCCCACCCTCACACAGTGGCTGGAATAGTGCCTGTTCCGACCGGGCAGACTGGGCAAACTCATAATAAACAGTAGAAGGAAACTCTCCTCGACAATGCAAAATAATTAGCTTGAGACTGGGCACTGCCCCAATCCCACCAAACAAATAATAAATCAAAATTTAAAGGCTCAAACTGTCTCCAAGTAAATTAACTGCATCCCAGGACAAAACTCAAGAAGATTTATAATAATAAAAATATGCTTCACACCCAACAAAGTAAACTCACAATCCAATCAAAGATTACCAAACATTCAAAGAGGCAGGAAAATATGATCCATAATGAGGACAAAAAAGTTATAAAAAATGACCCTTGTTAAATTCCTAAAATGAAAACTACAATATATAAAATGAAAAATATACTGAATGGGATTAGCGGCTGAATAGACATTGCAGAAGAAAAGGTTAGTGAACTTATAAACATTGTGATAAAAACTGTCCATAATGAAACACAGAGAAAAAAATGTTTTAAAAAATGAAAAAGCATCAGTAAGTTGGAGGACAACTTTAAGCATCCTGGTGTGTTTGTGATTGGAGTCCCTGAAAGGGGAGAGGGACAGAAAATACAGTCATCTCTTCTTGTCCATGGGGTTTCCTTCCAGAATCCCCCCACATCCCAGAGATACCAAAATCCACAGGTGCTCAAGTCCCTTATATATAATGCATAGTATTTACAGATAATCTACACACACAATCCCATATACTTTAAATCATCTCTATCTACTCTAATAAAAGAGTAATATGGAAATTAACCATCTCTCTGAGATGTGTAAGCCATGCCCACCAGCCAAGCTACACCCACCAGCCAATCAGAGTGGCTGTATGAAAATTAACCCAGCCAAGATGGAGGCCGGCAGCCACAGAGTGAGCAGCAGCAGGGGCGGCAGGCAGGGGTGGGGGCAGGCAGGGGTGGGCGTTGATGAGGGTGGGAGGGGGAGGGGCGGGCAGGGGCAGGGTGGACATCCCCTGAGGGGTCCCAGACTGCAAGAGGGCACAGGCTGGGCTAAGGGACTCCCCCCTACCCCCCCGAGTGCACAAATTTTTGTACACTGGGCCCCTAGTATTACTTATAATACTTAATATGATGTAACTGCTATGTAAATAGTTGTTATACCTTATTGTTTAGGGAATAATGGCAAAAAAAGTCTGTGTGTGTTTAATACGGACATAACCATTGTAGGCCAAACTATATAGTAGATGTCAGCAACAATGTAATATTTTTTTTCTAATATTTTTGGTCTGTGGTTAGTTGAATCCATGGTTGCAGAGCTAACTACATTTGAAAAATAATGTTTGAAAATTTCCAAACTTGATCAAAACAATCTACCCACATATCCATGAAGCATAACCAATTCTAAGCAATGAGATATAAAGAAAACTACACCAAGGCATATCATAATCAAATTACTCAAAACCAGTGGGAAAGAGAGAATCTTGAAAGCAGTCAGAAGAAAAAGACATGCTATAGACAGAAGAACTGACCACTTCTCTTTGGAAACTATTTAAGCAGGAACACAGTGGGGGCAGAATCTTTAAAGTACTGATAGAGGAAAAAGTC
>PVJC01046370.1:0-13338 GCA_004026665.1 Murina feae
CATCATATATAACTTGTCCCCCCAAAATGTACACACACAGTTTGAATAATTATAAAGGCAGTATTTATTAAAATACATTTTATTTTCAAAATTGAGCTATCAACTGTTCAAGTGTGTATACATTTGTGGGGGGGTGCACCCTGTGTATGAAACTGCACATCTTTATCAATGTTGTATTCATGACAATTAATAATATTGCAATGAATGTAGTGGTATATGTATCTTGATTAATAAATATTTTATAACTAGGGGCCTGGTGCACAAAAATTTGTGCATTCGGGGGGGGGGGAGGGCCCTTAGCCCGACCTATGCCCTCTCGCAGTCTGGGACCCCTCAGGGGAAGTCCACCTGCTGGCGTGCCTGGCAAGCCTAGGTGAGGGCCCTCGCCGTCGCCCCACTCCTGCCACCACCGCCCGCCCTGCCTCATCCCCTGCCTCATCCCCGCTGCCTGCGCCGCACCCACCGCTGCTCACTCTGTGGTTGCCGGCCTCCATCTTGGCTGGGTTAATTTGCATATAGCTGCTCTGATTTGCTGGTGGGCGTGGCTTGACTGGTGGGCATGGCTTAGGCATCTCAGAGAGATGGTTAATTTCCATATTACTCTTTTATTAGAGTAGATTGGATTGGTACCCAGAAGAGTGATTGCTGGTTTCTATAGTAGCTTAATTAATGCTGTTATTGTTGCTTTTTGTGTGTTTGTTTTGATTAGTGGTTTAGGGAGCCTGCACACTATTTTCCTTATTGGCTGCTACATTCCCATCAGCAGTGAATGAGTGTTTTCTTTTCTCCACACCTTTCCAACACTTGTTATTTCTTGTTTTATTGATCACAGATATTCTAACAGGTGTGAGGTGGTACATCATTATGATTTTCATTTGCATTTAATTTACAGCTAGTGAAATTGAGCATCTTTTCACATATCTATTGACCATTTGTATGTCTTCTTGGGAAAAGTATCTATTTTCATTTTATTTATAATATTACTAAAAAAATTTTCCAACTTCTTCATTTTATTAAAACACTAGCTGTATGCCCTGACTGGCTTGGCTCAGTGGATAAAGCGTTGGCCTGTGGACTGAAGGGTCCCAGGTTCTATTCTGGTTAAGGGCATGTACCTTGGTTGCAGGCACATCCCCAGTAGGGAGTGTGCAGGATGCAGCTTGATGTTTCTCTCTCATCAAATGTTTCTAATTCTCTACCTCTCTTCCTCTCCCTTCTTCTCTGTAAAAAAATCAATAAAATATTAAAAAAAAACAACAACAAAAATACTTGCTGTACCTGGCCACATGTTGCTGTGGTTCAGTCTGGTTAAATGGAAAAGAAAGAAAAGAGAAAGTGCACATTTCTAATATGTTTAATTGCACAATGCTTGTGGGTATACAATGCGCCCTCCCAGGCGGCTGCCCCCAGCACGCCACTGCCCCCGCCCTGCTGGCTGATCTGGCCTTGCACACATGTGCCTCTGCAGTCCGGGCCCCCCAGTGCTGGCTTGCACCCCCACTCCCCACTGGCAGCTCATGCCCTGTGCCCCACGCCCTGTACCCAAAGCAGACTGCCGCTCCCAACTCCCACTGACAGGGGCCCTCACCGAGATGCCCAAAAGCCGGAGGAAAAAGGAGCCGAGGAAGTTCCCCCACCCTCACCCATCACGCTCCCCACAAGCCCTCAGCTGCCAGTGTGAGGGGGACCATGGCGGCCGCCTGTGCCCTGAGCCCCAGCTGAGCCTCGGTCCGAGGTCCAGCCCCATGCCGTTTGATATTTCACAACATGATAATTGGCATGACTATTTTCAATTGCAGTACATGTGGTGGCATCTCTGGCAGATTGAGTGAATTCCAAAATTCTGTTGGATAATTAACTGCTTCATATGCTTCCACAACAGTGTTGATGGACTGCCTGGCTTTGAATGTTAGACTGAGTAATATTATTAAGTTCGTAGCATGTGTTGCTTTTATGTCCAACAGATGGCACTGTTTTTCAAAAAAATCATGTTTTTATCTTTTTCCCCCAAAAAAGCATGTTTTTACCTGTCACAGGTGTGACATCTTTATAATGTAGGCATATAAAAACACCTGCGTATGAATGCAATGTTGTATCAAAATTTCAAAGCAATTGGTGAAGAACTTTCAGAGATTTGAGATTTTGAACAAAGGAACATTTACATTTTTATTTATATAGATTATATAGAGAATATGTGGCATAAATATGCTTTTTTACCTTATTAAGTTCTATAAAGTCCAGATATTAACCAGAAGCTATTCCATAGGCAAACATAACACAAATAATCTAAGTGATATGCCTCTATTGATGTTTTCAAGTATATACAACTTAGATCATTGTATATAATTACTTAGAAATATTTTAACATTAACTACAGTTAATGTTTTTTTCATTTTATGATTTCACAATTTATTAAGGAATGAGTAGATATGCAAAGTGTACAGGCTATGTTATTTTACTTTAGATAAATAATTTTACATCAACTAATGTCTTACTTCTGTAACTACTTTAAAAATTACTATTGGGTGATCAGTAAAAGAATATGAATTTTTAAAAATTTTTCATATAAACTTGACTTATAGGCCTGCAAGTCATTTTTTTTTTTAGTCTATTTTCTTCACATTTAAAACATTTTAAAAAATATATTTTATTGATTTTTTACAGAGAGGAAGGGAGAGGGATAGAGAGTTACAAACATTGATGAGAGAGAAACATAGGTCAGCTGCCTCCTGCACACCTCCTACTGGGGATGTGGCCGAAACCAAGGTACATGCCCTTGACCGGAATCGAACCTTGGACCTTTCAGTCCACAGGCCAATGTTCTATCCACTGAGCCAAACTGGTTAAGTCTATTTTATCCACATTTAAAATGTGTGTAGCCAAAGCATTTGGTATAGTCATTTTACTTAAATGTGACAGATTAAACATGCACATGTTTCTCTGCTCCCTCCATGAATTCCAACAAAAAGACAGCAGAGGGATTAAGTCAGCAAGGACATGAGGTTTGAGGAGGAGAGGATGGAAGGCAGATGAAAAATGTCAAAAAAGGTTTAGAAGATAAAAAATTAATGGATAAGGAGGTGCAAATTTGTGCTTTACTTTTTGCAATTAATTAAGTGCCTGGGGCAGGATTAAAAGCTAATCTGTAGTCTTTCCTCTAGCCTTAGGGATGCCTAAGGATTTGACCCTTAGATAAACCCTCCTGGAAAGACCAAGCAAGGAAAGTGTGTAGGGGTATTCTGTCTCCAAGATAAAGGAAGATTTTGTTGAGTTTGCTTTGTAGCAGACTAAGATTCTGAACTGGGTCATTACGATTATTTGTTAAATAACCTATTATTGATGAGTAACCTGAAATTGATAAATAAGCTGTAATTGAGAAGTAATGTGCAGCTGATGAGATGTAGTTTCACCAGGGAATGAGAGCTAGTCAAGTACCCCTGAGAGTGATACATGACTAATGAGGCATAAATACACCTTGAGTATAGCATTCCTGAACCTCATCTCACATGACTTATTTGCATCCAACAGGGAAAGAGTAGGGCATTTGGATTCTGCCCCTGAGAATCATGAGACATCTGCTAGCTCTTGCTGTGCACCCTCCCCTCCCTGTCCTATACTCTTTTTTAAACTCAGTAAATACTAGATAAACTTCATTGGGTCTTCTGAATTTGATTGGTAATCCCAACCTAAAACCATTGTGATTTATCAAGCAAATTTTATGTTAAAGGATGAAAGAAGGAAGGGGAAGCAGAGAGGCTAATTTGTGTCACAGACCACCAGAAAATACAAAAAAAATCAAAAACACTGCCTTTAGGTATAATAAAAAGGGAGGCTTGTCTGAAAAACATTTAAGGAATCCACGTATCCCCATACTTAAAGACTCTACCACTTTATGCCAGGCAATTAACCTTTTTCCTGCCCTAGAGAAGGCCTTAGGTTTTACTTTTTGGAAACAATGCACTTCGTTTATATAAAAACAATGTCTTTCCCCAGAAATCCTGAAAGAAAACTGAGACGGAGATGTTGAAGAGGCTTGCAGGCTAGGTCACTAGGAAAATGGAGGGAAGAATGAGGCACCACAGTGAAAACAAAGAGTTTGTGTAAAAACCTGCACTCAGTACTGTATTCTAATTTTTCTTCTTACTTCCTGAAATGTAGGTTTCAAGATTACATGAGATTGGAAGAGAGATAAGCACTTACATTTAGTGATGTTTGGAATTTCCCCCAACAAGACTACCACATCTCATGGGATCATCTCAGTCTGCATGACCTGCCCATACATGCAGAGTTTCTGGAAACTCTCACTTTAGAACCCATAAGATTAGTCAGATGTCAAGGAATTGGGAGTAGGAGTCAACAAAGGAGAGAGAAGAAGGAAATCTTTAGGTTGACGGGAAGGGATACTGAAAGGACTTTTCAGGGGTAAAAATAGGTAGGTTTAGGGAGTTTTAGGTAATTAGGGGGTCCATGGGAGAGAACCACAGGGCTGCAAAGCTGGGAGCTGCCAAACGGTATACATGTACAGGATAAAGACGAAGGCCGCAGAGAATACAAAAACAAAAGGAAGAAAAAGAGGGTATCTCAGTGGAGTTTGAGCTCTGAAGCTGCTATAGAGACCAATCAAAGAGGATATCAGGACACAAAGAACTGCATACTTCATAAACCTTAAGAAAGAGGGACTTGGTGGATCTCTCACCCTCCCACCATTTCCTGTATCACCTTTTGTCATTCTTCGAATCCACCTGGACAAAAACCCAGGAGATCACCTTTGCTTTCTGTCCAGAAGAAAAACCATGGGTTCCAGTTTAATTTCCACGTTTCCATATGCTGAGCTGAATGCTCTGCATCTGGCCTAGGGAACGATCTGCAGCCACTGGAGGAGGAGAAGAGAAGAAAGAACCCAAGGAGAAAAGATTTCAAGAAAAACAAGGAAGCGTCTCTTTCCCTACCTGGTGGAGCAGGAGGTGCCATCATGGGAGCCGAGATCCGCCACAATGATGACTGAAAGTTTCTGCCGAGGAGCCTAAGAGCCAGGACATCTACCAAAGGCCCTTGGTCAAGCTTGGACAGGTTCCCAGCCAGACAAACCAGCTCCACCAACTGGTGCGGAAGGGCTGTTCATGAGTGGCATCAACCAGTCACCTCTGTCCCTTTCCTGGATGATCTGGAAGATGAAGCTTCCTGGTTGGGAGGCCAAACCACTGTGGTTGTGGGACAAACACATGAGGTGCATGTCCAGGAGGTGCCCAACCTGAAGGTACAGTATGTGCACTTCATGTGAGCAGCTGCACCTGGAGCCTCATCCTCAAGGCTCAGGACAAGATCCTCACCTCCAACCAGAGGCTGTGACACCCACTATCCTGTTTCTGGTCCTTGCAAGGGCTAAGATGTGTAAAGGCATTTCAACAAGGCCCCTGAGTGCCTTTACAGCCACACCAAACCCTGGCTACCTTCCAAGGGCTGGAAGTTCAAGTGTGAAAGAGTCACACTGACCAGTTGTGACTACAAAACTAACCCCTGTTCTTATCTTCTTATTTAAAAGACTAGAGCTGCAGTGCATGAAATTCATGCACGGATAGGGTCCCCTAGGCGTGGCTGGAGATCAAGGCCAATCTGTAGGGTGACTGACTGGGTGATTGGGGTCCCTGTTTGTACCTGCCTTGGTCTGGTGCCACCCACTCACCAGCCCCACCCCTGACCACAGCTGCCAGTCAAGGTCTGTGGGCTAGGGGCAGCTTCTCCATTGAGTGTCTGCCCCCTGGTGGTCCCTGCACATCATAGCAACTGGTTGTTCTGCCAGTTGTTCCACCTTTTGGTCTATTTGCATATCAGGGTTTTATACAGATAGATTTTGGATGTTGGGGAGAAAAAAGCTGCAGATAATTTACCTGATAAACTTAGTGATATTAGGATAAATGTTTTAGTTGAGAGACTGAAGATAAATTAGTGATAATAAAAAAGAAAAGCCAACAATGTAATTAATTAGTTATTAACTTGAGACAAAACACGAAGTTAATAAAAAGTAAATTTCATCTGTGATATTAATTTAGTTGTATGAGAAGACAATAATATTGACTTAATTAAAACTGTAATATAGCTATAGTGGAAAGCCAAGAGATGGGTATTTACTATTTTGGAGTGGGAAATGGAATTTAATCCTCATATTCTATAGCAGAAAGACCATAAATAAAGCTATGACTTTATTTAGGAATATAGATGTAAATACAACAGAAATAGCTAAACAAGTTAAAAATGGTTGTTTCTAAGGGGGTCATAGAGATGGGAGGAGTTCAGAGTGTGAAAAGGATTACCTTTTTAGGTTAGATACCACATAGTATTAAAAAATATGTTTACTTAATAAACTAATAAAAATTAATACACCTAAAAATGAATATTTCCTCTAATTCTTCCTTCAGAGATCACACCTTTTCACCATTTGCATAAATTCTGTGCCCCGCCTACATCGAAGTGCAGTTTGTCAGTTGGTGTTCCTATGCCAGTTTTGAAACAGTTTTCTTCTGTGAAGTTAATTAGTAAACACACAGTTGGAGAAGGTAATTGGGAAGGCGTGAACTCTGGTGGACCCACCAGCTGGACTCAGGCAACCGGAATCAGAGGCTCCTCACCCCTCCCAATTCCTTGGAGTGCTGCCTGCTATTCTCACACCAGCAGCCATTTCAAGGACGAAGTTCTGAGAGAGCCATGTGTTAATGAAACCATCTGGATGGTGTAAGGGACTGAGCCCCATTAAGGCCTCTGTATAAACTCTTAACACTCGGGCAAGTGGGTGCAGAGATCTCATTTTAAGGTCCACCGAGACAAGCCTTATATTATGTTCTCTTGCTTATGAAACCTACAACCTAGCACTCTGTGTGCTCTGTCTCCTTCATCCATTTCTCCTTGCCCTTGGTGCACAGGATCCAGTATTTTAAGCATTACAAACCTCACAACTTTATGAGGCTCTAATAAAATAATACATATAAAACACAGGGTGGAGTGCCTAGAATGTCTCCATTCTCTCTTCATAAAGTTGTGATTATAGAATTTCTAATGTGAGAACTTATACAATGCTAGAGGCATGGTGCATGAAAATTTGTGCAATCAGGAGGATTCCTCAGCCCAGCTTGAACCCTCTCACAGACCAGGAGCCCTCAGGGGATGTTCAACTGACAGCTTAGGACCACTCGGGGAGCAGGCCTAAGCCACAATCTGGCCTCCCTCTGAGGCAGATGACCTGCAGGCTGATCAGGGGACAGCATTGGCTAGAGAGCAGCCTTCCCCGCCCCTCAATCTCCCCTCTGCCACTGCTGATGACCTCCATTCCTTGATTGCCATCCATTCTCTCTGCCCACTAGCACCCACCTTGGCTGGCCTGGCACCTCCTGCTCACTGGCTTCGCCCCCCGCCAACTGGTTGTTCCACTGTTTGGTCGATTTGCATATTAGGCTTTTATTATATAGGATACTGACTTACTCTTTGCTTTTATTTAAATATATAAGGTGAACATTTTCTCTGTCAGTATAGCTATTGATCAAGTTTTTCTAATTCTCACTATTGGTATTTTGGATACAATAATTCTTTGTTGTTGGGGACTATCCAGGGCATTGCCAGATTTCTCCCATCATCTCTGGACTTCACCCACTGGGTACCAGCAGCAGGGCCTTCATTCCACAACTTCAACAACCAATAATGTCTCCAAGACATTACCAAAGTCCTCTGGGGTGGGAAGGAGGAGGCAAAAATTAATGCTTGTTTAGATACACTGATAACTATCTACTAATTTTCTCCAATGGCTGTACTGTTTTTCCACAGAGGTACCAAGATGTATTTAACAATTCCTTGATCATTGAATATTTGATTTCTTTCTTATTTTTAATATTATAAAATGCTAAATGAATATTTTGTTTTAAAATTTATAACCACAATGCTATGATAAATATTTTTGTACACAAATATTTGCTGTGTCTCATATAATATCCTGAAATAAGGCAATAGAACATCCTATCTAATAAAAGAGTAATATGCACTCCATTACTCCCTCACTCCATCACTCTCTCACTCTGTCACTCCCTCACTCCATCACAAAGATGGTGGCAGCCATGGAACTGGAGCAAGAAGGAGGCTTGGGTTGCCCCGGTGATAGAGGAAGCCAAGCTTCCTGCCTGCCCTGGCTGGCCCTGAGCTCTGCTCAAGGCTACAAAGTTTCAATTATAGAAGATAAATAAATTCCAGATACCCACTTCCAGCCCACCCTGGCCTCTGCTCAAGGAAGTGCTAGACCAAGGCTACAAAGTTTCAATTATAGACGTTAAATAAATCCCAGATACCTGCTTCCAGCCCGTGGGCATGGCCAGCCTGAAAATGGCCCTCAGCCCCTCACCCAGGCTGGCCAGGCATTCCAGTGGGGATCCCCCACCCTGAAGGGAGTGTGGTCAGGCTGCAAACAGCTCTCAGCCCCTCACCCAGGCTGGCCACACACCCATAGAGTGAGAGCTACCACTGGAAGGCTTGACCAGACTGAAAACAGCCATCAGCCCATCACCCAGCCTGGCCAGGCATCCCAGAGGGACCCCCACCCTGATCTGAGACACCCTTCAGGGCAAACCAACCAGCCCCTACCCATGCACCAGGCCTCTATCCTATATAATAAAAGGGTAATATGTAAATTGACCCTAACAGCAGAACCACTGGGAATGACTGGTCACTATGACACACACTGACCAGCAGGGGGCAGACGCTCAATGCAAGAGATGCCACTGGTGGTCAGTGCACTCCCACAGGTGAAGCTCAGCCACAAACCAGGCTGCCAGTTGCCAGCTGCCAGCACAGTGATGATGATGGGAACCTCCCCTACCTCCTCAGCAGCCCTAAGGATGTCAGACTGCAGCTTAGGCCTGCCCCCCGCTGGCAAGTGAACATCCCCCAAGAGCTCCCGGGCTGCCAGAGGGATGTCTGGCTGCCAGCTTAGGCCAGATTCCCTGGGGAATAATCCTAAGCCAGCAGGTGGATGTCCCCTGAGGGGTCCCAGACTGTAAGAGGGCACAGGCCAGGCTGAGGGACATCCCCCCCACAAGTGCACAAATTTTTGTGCACTGGGCCTCTAGTACATAAATAAGATATATTTAAATTTAAATTATAATGCTATAACTATTTTTAAATGCATATACATATACATATATATTTGTGTGTATATGTATATATGAATATATATATGAATATATTCATGAGATATTCATAATTTCAGTATCCCTAAAATCATTAGGATTTTTTTATACTAAAAACCTATCTAAATAAAAATAAAACCCTTTGCCATTATTGTCAAGGTTTCACACTTGGGAATAAGAATTTTACTGGGGAAGACGCTATCTGCTGATTTTCAGGCATCATAACGAAACCATAAAAATCCTCTTGAGAGCATTTTTCTCCAAAAAGAGAAGTTGAAACTGTAAATTTCTAGAAAGTAGAAAACTGACAAATGGCTCCATTTTCAAAGATAATGGTTCTATGGGGCCATTAAGATATATTTATTATTTATGGGAGGTTCATGTATTAGTTTGGAAAGTCAGGCTTCAGAAATGACTTTCTTTCTATAGGCAAATAGATGTGCAGACTAATTTTACAAAAGTAAACTTTTTCTTTAGAAAACATTTTTATGCAAAAATTTCTATACAAAGAAGAAACACATATACAGAGTGTGCAAATTACCAGGAAGGGGGACCCTCGCCCCCTGTTTTCTATTCTGGGCAAACAGATAAGAGGAAAAGTTAGTCCATCTTGTTAATTATTCCCATCTATGCAGACAGTTTTTCAAGTAGCATTGCTATTCCTTTGCTGGTATTTTTGTGTGTTTTTTTTCCAATGTGGATTAGTTCAATCCAGCTTTGACTTTGTTTGCAACTTCCTGGTAAGACTATGGAGAAGGCTAGAAAGAATAAAGGCGCCTCGAATGACACTAGCCCCTGACTTCGGGCCCTTCATACCCAAATGCTCTATGAGTGTTTTCCCAAAACAATCTTGTCTTCTGTGTCCTCCCACCTTTTTATTTTGCTCTATTAACCATTGCAGGAGAAGATGTCCTGTAGGATGCTCTGCAAGGTAAAGCTCTCCCTCTTTGCTACCCGGATGCAATTCTCCTGCTGTCAAGCTGGTAATGACATTCAGGGCAGGTGGACCTTCTCCAATGGCAGTTCCCAGAAAGTCAGACACCAACACACATGCAGATTTACCCAGCACCACTTACTGGACATGTCCTTGCAGGAGCATAACAAAGCTGGAGAGGTGGGTTCTGAGAGCTCTCTGTGACGGACCTCTGTATTTTACTGTGTGTGTTTCCCTGCCACAGTTCTTCAAAAGCCTATTTCTTGTTCTTCATTGCTATAATCAATATGGCACTGGATCACATGAGCAAATGCAATGTTTCATTTTTCCTTGAATCGACTTCCACAAATCGCTCCTCAACTTCACTCTTTTTCTTTGTCGCCGCCTTTTCTTCTTAAGCCCCCCCCCCCCCCCCCCCAATCTGCTTTGCCTGAGCAACAGTGTCATCGTGGGTTTTATCACTGAGCTGTCTGCTTTGCTTCAGTTCTTTTTGAAGCCATCTCATTTCGGTTTCATGGGTGCTAATCCATCACGTTTACAGTCTGGCTGGGACTTTCTTTTCTAGTTGACTTTATCTGCCTGCTGGAATTTGTTCTTTGATATTTCGTCCCCTTGCTGCTTATTCTTGAGCTGCGTCACACCTGTTTTCCTTGGTGTTATGGCACTTTTCTCCAAGTTCTTAGATGTGATTTTCAGGTCCACCTCCCTTTAACAACATTTCTCGGGAACATCTTTGAATCATTGCTTTTATAAAATCTGTTCTTTTCTTGTGATGTCTCTATACCTTTCCCTGTGATTTTTTTTCTTCTTCTCTGAGTTCCATCAGAGCAACTCAGCACACTGTGGCCCAGATAGATGCAGCTCCTGCTACCACTTCCTCTTTTAAGTTAAATTTGTTGTGGTGTTTTGCTTATAGGAGCAGATGAACTATGTATTCCTATCAGCTTGCTTATTCCAGATGCACAGTTCAGAAACTTTAAAAAACTAATTAATACAAGTAAAGGAATATAATAATTCAGCAAGAGCCCAGAGAGGAAACGCCAATGGAAGCATTTATTTTCTATTGCTTTGGCAATCAGGAAGCACAGATATTTCCTTCCTGTTAGCTTAAAGCTGTCCAGATGCACAGAGCCATAAAAGACAACATGAAGTGTTAATGAGATTGAGAGGTACTGGTAAGGTGTCTAGATCCTGAATATTTTAGGACCTGTCACCATTCAGAGGGTGTCAGGATTTACCCTCCTTAAAGCTCAGTCTCCAAAGACATGATAAAAGCATACAACCCTCTGGCACTTGATGGAATAATTGTCAGGAACAATATCCCAGGGACCCTTAGTGCTTTAAAGGTCCATAAAGAAAACTATAGTTGGAACCAGCTGTATATGCATTTTTGTTCGTTTTCTATTTTTGCTATTTGTGAACTGTGATTTCACACATGTCCGAATGCTGCCTTTCAATCTTCTCAAAATCATCTTCATGCAGCTCTGCATATCATCGACTTAGCCCAGGATTAGTCACCACCTTGCATAAGTGAAAAAGTCTCTTAATAGTCCAATGTCTCATACAGGAATGATAATATTTTTTTCTTTAATCAAATGATTTTATTACAAAAATAAGTTCTTCTTTGTATAATTTTTGAGGACACAGATCATGAAAATACAAAACAAACAAACAAACAAACAAACAAACAAACATATTTTATCCCTAAGAAACTATCATTTCTCTTCTTGGTATATCCTCCTAGACTTCTTGGTATATACTCCCATTTATGTTTATATCTGACTATGGGTTTGTTTGTTTTTTGTTTTGTTTTTTTTTTTGGGGGGGGGTTGCAAAATGAAATTATACTCTACGTGCTGATTTATAACATACTTTCTTCAGTTAATGACCTCCATTTTTCCATGACAATATATTTTTCCTTATATTACACTCAGTTCTGCAAACAAATTTCCTCGAAAGTCCCTAAAACATCCTTTACAGCTGGTTTCATCTAAAGATAATCTATTCCAGAAACACATAGCCCATTTGGTATTTGTGTGCTCTCAGCTCCTTTCCTCCTAGCAGGTCACTCTCAATGACACTCATTTTTAACAAGACCTGGCATGATGTCCCACAGAAGGTCAATCCTCCTGCATTTGGGTGCAGCTTCCTCATGGTGTCATGTAAGTAAACAACTTACATGTAAGGTAAACAGCTTTTGTAAGTCCCGAAATCTGACAGCTAGACCTAAAGGTTAGAGAATTTAAGTTAAGTAAGTTTTCTAAAATACATTCTAGAAAATGTTGTTTACTTTATATCTCATCTCATCAAGAAGCATATATTACCTGGTTTGTACCATCATTTATGCCAATGATACTACTTGATCAGAGTGATGACAGACTGAGCCCTCGATTGTCCCATACATTCTCATCCTTGCAACTAGAAGCTAAAATGTGCTATAACTTTTGTACCACCATATGAATTTCCAGTTTAATCATCTACCATATGCCCAATGGATTTGACATTTGTTCAGAGTTAATATATTCCTTAAAGGGGATTGTGGAATGATAATTTTTTTGTTCTTATTTATTAGCTGTCACTCTTCTGTAAAGTAGTTTTCACTCATCATGGGTTTATTTGGTTATAGTTTTTAATTCAAAATTAGGATACTTGTCCTTTCTTCTTTTAGTTACTGGTATCCAAAGAGCTGAACTGTTTGTTGTTGTTGTTGTTGTTTGTTTGTTTGTTTGTTTGTTTTTTGCTGTCTCAAATGGCAACTTCTGACTTCTATTATCTTTTTAACATTTTGCACTTATAAAAATGTCATTAGGTTAATGTTTCAATTGATTAATTTTTTATTCTCAAATTTTTACAATTTAAATAGTATAATTCAAAGTTGATAAGCCTTGTAACGGTAGTTGTTGTGTCCTCTTAACTCAGCTTTTATTGTCTCTTAATTTATGTTTTGAAATATTTTAAACATATAGAAAGTAGAATAGAAGAAAGAACTCCACACTGTTCTGCACCAAGCCTCCACAATTACCAACACACATCCAAATTTGTTTCTTCTACAGTTTTAACCACTCCCCTCCTTATATTCTTTGAAACCAAATTATAAATATATAATTTAATTTAATCCATAAATATATTCTAAAAGATAAAGACTCTCATAACAACTATCAAACCTCACAATATATCTAAAATTCTATGAACAATGATTTCTTTTTTTTTAAATTTATCTTTATTGTTCAGATTATTACA
>PVJC01046371.1:0-13345 GCA_004026665.1 Murina feae
TGTCATAGTGACCAGTCATTCCCAGTTGTTCTGCTGTTAGGGTCAATTTGCATATTTCCCTTTAATTATATAGGAAAAGAGGCCTGGTGCACAGGTGGAGGTCCCACTGGAGTGCCTGGCCAGCCTGGGTGAGGGGCTGATGGCTGGCTGCAGGATGGCCAAGCCCCCCAGCAGGGACCCTCGACCTATCGAGGTGTGGCCACCCTGGGTGAGGGGCTGATGGCCATTTTTAGGCTGGCCACGGCCACAGGCTGGAAGCAGGTATCTGGGATTTATTTATCATCTATACTTGAAACTTTGTAGACTTGAGCAGAGTTTAGGGCTGCCAGGGCAGGTGGGAAGCTTGGCTTCCTCCATTGCTGGGGACAACCCAAGCCTCCTGATCACTCCAGCTTCATTGCCACCACCATCTTAGTTAGGTTAATTTGCATAGCCTATCCTAGTTGGCTGGTGAGCATGGCTTATGGGTATAGCAGAGGTACAGTGAATTTGCATGTTTCTATTTTATTAGATTAGATGTCAGCAACTGTCAGCAACTGGGCTTCTAAATTTTCCTGTTTACATGAGTGTATGCCACAGCTGATAAGATAGAGCTTGTAGTTGTCATCTCAGGAGTCCATTAAGAGTTGTGAAATATACACAATTTGAAATGTGTGATACCAAGGCAGCATTTAAATTCTTAAACCAATTAGGTCAAATTATTGTGTGAATGGTACTGCTTTTCTTTAAAAACATGAAGGTTAAATTAAATTTACTTTCAAATTAGAAAGCAACAGCTACTGACTGCCAATCAGTGAAATGTTTATTTAAGATTCTGTTTAGAAAAACAATACAGATTAGAGACACTAACTTGAAGTCAAGCCTTTCTTATATTATAGCCATTATACTTGAATTATGCAAAAATCTAGCTCTTTAAACCAGTAATGTAGCAAACCTAAAGCATACCTTTCTGAAACTCATGACCAAGGTCTAGTAAAGGTTTCAAGCATATGTGAGTTGGAGATAACTTATGATCTTGGAATGCCAGAAATGCCTCATCAGTTGTCAGGCAATTGACAATGAATCTCATGGTTCGCTCTAGTGATATTAAATCCACACACTGTTTCTTCTGGATGTGGAACTACCACAGGTAAACAAATAGGTAAGCTCATGGTTACAGAGATTAGTGCAGGGGAGTTGAGAATGGTAGTCAGCATATAAAAGCATCTTGTTGGGTATAAGAAAATCAGTGTAAATACAGGGAGTAATATATGAAGATTATTCCAAGCTTCACCCACTGGTGCTATAGAAATACACAGAGTGAAGCTAGGCTTTTGTTCACTGGGGTGCAGATGAAGTGATACATGTTGTGCAGTATGGAAACAAAGACATCAGAAATGGCCAATATCTGATGATCAGTAAGTTGAGAGTAGGCTCAATTTTATACTTAATTTCTATATTCTTTAATACAAGCATGCAACCAATGAGAAAGAATAATACAGCAAGTACTTATGGACCCTACCAACCCACTTCATAACTCACATCAACATCTTCAAATGATGCTCCATTCATGTGATTGGGTTGCCCTCTCTAATCATATACTCTCCCTGCCTTGTCCTTCTTATGACTCAACAAGTCATTTTCAAGACTAATTAATATTAACATAAGTAGCTTTAACTCAAATCACCTATGACTTCTTTTAAAAAATGTGTTATTAATATCTCTGCACCCTTGTATACAATCTCTGTGCTGAACCATTTCACATCTTCTAGTTTATATAAACTTGTAATAAACTTGAGAAATTGATATTGTATTTCCTATTTTATATTCTTGCACATTTGGGAAAAATGAGTCTTAGAGAATATAAATAACTTGCCGAGATCAACCTATATAATAAAAGACTAATATGCAAATGGCTGAACTGCAGAACTACCAGTCAGTATGATACACACTGGCCACCAGAGGGCAGATGCTCAATGCAGGAGCTGCCACAGGGGGAGTGCTGCTCAGCCAGAAGCCAGGCTCATGGCTGGTGAGCACAGCAGCAGTGGCAGGAGCCTCTCTTGCCTCCGTGGCAGGCAGACAACGCCAAGGAATCCCAGACTGTGAGAAGGTGCAGGCTGGACTGAGGGATCTTCCACCCCCACCAGTGCAAGAATGTCATGCATTGGGCCTCTAGTACTCCATAAAGCAATGTGTCAAGTGCAAATATTCAAAATATATTCAATTTTTGAGGATAAGCAGTAATGTTTAATTAGCTATAAATGGACTATATAATTTTTTTTTCAAAAAAATGGAATTTATTTACTACTAAGGGCCCAGTGCACAAAAAATTGTGCACTCCTGGGGTGGGGGGGGGTTCCTCAGCCTGGCCTATTCCCTCTTGCAGTCTGGGACCCCCTGGGGGATGTCCACCTACTGGTGTGCCTGGCCAGCCTGGGTGAGGGTCTGTTTGCAGGCTGGCCAAGCCCCCCAGTGGGAACCTTCACCCCATGTGTTTCATCTCCACATGCATTTTCTCATCGTCCTTTCATCTGGAGAGAGACCTGGAGTGTCCACAGCAGTCTCTCATGGGAGGGAGGGTACGTCACATCAGTCCCAGGGGTCTCCGTCAGGTCTCCAGAGGCTGTAGTAAGTGGTGCACCCATAGCCCACGCACAGATTGTAGGACACCTCACAGGTCGGCAGCAGTGGCAGGGGCGGCGGCAGCAGCAGGACTCAATCTGAGAAGAAGGGGCCAAAAGAGGCCAAGGGACCCGGCCCATCCTCCCAGCCAGGGGAGTTCACCATGGCGGGGTACAGGAGGCACAAGGGCTCGGTCAAGGTCGAGCCGCCATGGGGGGCCACCAGGGACGGCTTCTTGGTCGTGGGGCAGCCTGGGGTGCTCCAGGGCTCGGGTTACAGTAGGCTTCCCCCCATCGCCACCAGTGGCTCAAAGAGTCCTGGCTACAGCTTCTGGCCCCCATAGGGCCGTGATCGGGGAACCCATCCAGAGGCTCCATGGGGAGCAAGACGCCTGCCTTGGAGCCGGCCCAGTAGTCTGGCCCCAGCAGCTTGAAGAACTCCAGGGTCTTGGGGCCCTTGTCCAGGTTGCATAAGTCCACACCACACCCTGACAGGCCACACCTGCCGCCACCCATGCTGCCACCCACCCCACCCCCGCTGCCGTCCGTCCTGCCCCCACCACCGCCCACCCTGCCACCCGCTGCAGCCCACGCCGCAACTGCTGCTCATTCCGTGGCTGCCAGCCTCCATCTTGGCTGGGTTAATTTGCAGACAGCCGCTCTGATTGGCTGGTGGGCATGGCTTGGCTGGTGGGCATGGCTTAGGCGTCTCTGAGAGATGGTTAATTTCCATATTATTTTTTTATTAGAGTAGATAGTTGAATATTAGAAATCTTCATTGCATACAATGTATATTTTGGATTTGAAAAATCAGAAATACTATATTGTTTCTTTCATATTGGAATCCATCAAAGCCTGGCAGTGTGGCTCAGTGGTTGACCATTGATCCAGGAATGAGGAGATCACAATTCAATTTTGAATCAGAACACATGCCTGAGTTGCAGGCTTGACCTCCAATAGGGAGCATTCAGGAAGCAGCCAATTGATGATTTTCTCTCATCATTGATGTTTCTATCTCTCCCTCTCCCTTCCTCTCTCTGAAATCAAAGAATCCATCACAGTGATTTTACTGCACAAAGTGAAAAGGAAAACAGACAATATTCCATGACTGTTTCACCCAATAAGATAGTGAAATTGGCTGTCTGCATTTTTATGAAGCTTATATATTTGAGCCCATAATAAGAGGGATCTTTTATCATTTAAAAAATGTGTTTTATGTAACACAAAAGATCCTAACATAGCAGCTCCTCCCTTCCCCAAATACAGCCCATTATTAAATTTTGATGGCAAATTCCTACCCTATATAATAAAAGGCTAATATGCAAATCAACTGAATGGTGGAACAACTGGTTGCATGACCTGCACTGACCACGTGGGGGCAAATGCTCAACACAGGAACTACCCCCTGGTGGTCAATGTGCTCCCACAGGGGAGCACTGCTGTTCAGCCAGAAGCCAGGCTCATGGTTGATGAGTGCAACGGCAGTGGTGGGAGCCTGCCCCGCCTCCGCAGGGGCACTAAGGATGACCAACTGCTGGCTTAGGCCCATTCCTTGTCAATTGGACATGCCCCCGAGGGCTCCCAGACTGGGAGAGGGCACAGGTTGGGCTGAGGGACTCCCCTGAATACACAAATTTTATGCACCGGGCCTCTAGTTTCATAATAATCTTACCTTTAACAACTCACACATGTCTATTTTGTGTATGATAAAATGTCTTAGAGTCAATAAAGCCAATTAAAAAATTATCAGCTGTGAAGGCAAAATCAACAGAAATGATTTTCTCTGAGGTTTAAATTTTGAAATTGTAATAAAATTTTGTTTTGTTTGTATTAATGTTTTCTTTTTTTCCTACCTTCTCTCCTTTCAAAAAAGGAATTTTTAGGGTGAAATTTGGGTGTAAAAGTCTACAAAGTCATGTACAAATATGAATATAGTTTCACTTCAGACATCAAATTCATGGTCGTAGGTACACATCCAGTTAGATGAGCACTCGTGTCATTTTCACTCTGTCCCCGGTAAGTTATCTATCCCCTTTCAAAGTCAAACATAATATATTTTCAAAGTATGTATGAAATAACTTACTTTTCTTCATAAAATATAAATGTAAAACATTGATTTTTTTTCAGTCAGATCAATACTTGTCTTTTCCTGAAGAAATTTTTCCAAAAACCACAGCAATAAGGAGCAAGAGGACTTGAGTTAGTTTTCTTGTAATGAAACTAGACCATAGTCTTTGAGCAGAGTCTCCACTGCCGGGGTCACAGTCCAAGATACTAAAGAGAAATTAAAGGATGAGGACTCAGAGAACTGGAAACCCCATCCATCCCTCTGTCCGCTCATCTTCCCCTATGGATTCTTTGGTGCTTATAATTTTATTATTTAACTAGAGGCCCAGTGCATGAAATTCATGACCTGGGGGAGTTGTTCCTCAGCCCAGCCTGCACCTTCTCCAATCTGGGACCCCTCAGGGTATGTCCGACTCCCAGTTGGGATCAGGCCTAAACCAGCAGTCAGACATCCCTCTCACAATACAGGACTGCTGGCTCACAACCACTCTCCTGCCTGCCTGCCTGATTGCCCCTAATTGCTTCTGCCTGCCAGTCTGATCACTCCTAACCACTCCCCTACCAGCCTGATCAATGCTTAACTGCTCCCCTGCTTGCCCAATCACCCCCAACTGCCCTCTCCTACCAGCCTGGTCACTCTTAACTACCCTCCCCTGTGGGCCTGGTCTCCCTTAACTGCCCTTTCCTGCTGGCCTGATTCCCCACAGCTGCCTTCCCCTGCCAGCCATCTTGTGGCTGTGGGTGCTGCCATCTTTGAGGGCAAGGCAGTCAATTAGCATATTTCCTCCTTATTGGCTGTGGGCACCACCATCTTTGCAGCCTGTTGCTCAGTTGTTTGGTCATCCCTCATTAACCCCCCTGCCGGCTTTTTCACCCCACACAGCCTGCTGCTCAGTTGTTTGGTCATCCCTCATTAACTCCCTGCCGGCCTGGTCATCCCATGCAGCCTGTTCAGTCATCCATTCGGTTTTGATGGTCCCTTAGGCTTTTATATATATAGATAATCTTGCTTTTGGTTAAAGAGTAGGTTCTAACTGGCAGCCTCTGGACTTCAAAAGGTTGACAAAGTTAGTAATAGAGAACAGAGATCTTAGCAAAGTGACTCCACATGTTACAGCTTCTATGCAGGGAGGCTGTACTGTAAGTGCCTTTGTGAGCCTCCCCAGTTGAGAATGAGTGCAGTGGCCTTTGTAAGAAACATGGACTGGCAACACTTCCTCACTAAAACGTGAGCACCTGGTGGGCAGGCAGTTTGTCTGTTTGATTCAGAACATAACCTTCGCCCTTAGAACACTGCCTGCCACCTAGTAAATAAATAACTGAAATTTCCAACACAGATGATGCTCCATTCATAAAATAGAATACTCTTCAGCTGTTTAAAAGTGATAATTTTGATGTTTATTATATTTATTAGTATGGTTAGGTGCTCATGAAATATAAAAAAAGGACAATGACAAAAAGTATGTCTAATTTATTCCCATTCAGTGGCCAGCCTGGAAGGTGTAAAGCATGGTGGTTTAGAGGACAGATCTAAAATCTGATGATTCACCTCAGCTCTGTCCTATAAAGGACCGAGGCCTTGGGCAAGTTACTCACATTGAAACTTCACTTTCCCAATCTTTGCAATGAGGCTTTCCTAAGATATGCTCTTAACTCAGAGTCTAAAACCTAATAATTACATTAACATTAATAATGTTAACATCATTAACCACCACCACCACATCATCGACCTGACACACTATCATAGCAGAGAGCTTTGCATATGGAACTTGGAAGGTCTAAGCTACTGGGGAGAATGTCAGGACCATATTTGACCTTTCCTCACTGTTTTTCCCACTGTGGGTCAGGTTTTTACACATAGTAGTCAATCAACAAATATTTGGTAAGTTGAGAAAAAGAAAAAGCAGTTGCTCAGTAAATATTTGATGAATTACTTAGCTGCACCATTTACCTGCTGATTTCCAGTGATCTGTAGCTCATAGACAAGATGTCCTTTCATATTTATTCTCAACTAGAGGCCCAGTACATGAATTTGTGCTCAGGTAAGGTCCCTCAGCCTAGCCAGTGATCACAGCCAATCAGGGCTGTCTTGTCCAATCCTGTTCAGGGCCAATGGAAGCCAAGTGGCCTGGGAGGGACTGGCAGGAGGGCTCCAGAGCATGTCCAGCCCTCTCATCCAGTCACCATTGGCCAGACCCCAGCAGCAAGCTAACCTACTGGTCAGAGCTTCTTCCCCCTGGTGGTCAGTGTGCATGATAGAGGTCAAACACTTAACTCATTACTAGCATATTATGCTTTTATTAGATAGGATTATATGACAATGTTTTAAAGACCCTTTGAAATAACATGGTTTTTTGCATTATATTTGAACATTTTATGAACAAGAATGTTTAGGATGAAAGCGGGGGTTGCAGCTTGTGTATAGATGTGGTATCTATCAGAGTGAAACAATATATTTCAATAGAACACATCCACTTATACAGAGCCATGGCTAAGTTAACTAAAGTACCCATACATATTTCATGTTATTTTTAAGTCAAGGCTTAGAAATGAAAAATGAAAGTTGTGCTGTCAAAGTCAGAATTTGGACAGACATTTTGCTGCAAAATCTGTGTCTGAACAGAATTAATGTACCCAGAGTGAAGGAGACAGCAAGAGTTCAAAGATCATTTTTAGAAAAAAGGCCATAAGTCAACAAGGTCTTATGCATAGTAGGTAACATTAAAATTTGCTGAATAATCCTCACTACAAAATTTAGCAGGAGAGAAATGCAAAGACCTTTGTTGACAAAGAGAATAAACAATAGCATTGGATAGTGTTAAAACAAGTATGTTTTTGGGGCTAAGAACTCGAATTTAGACAATTCCATTTTCAAGCTATCTTTCTTAAGCAACAGGTCTATTCTCTCTGAATGAAGTTTCAGGGTTCTCTTCTCCACAGAGAATTTAATAAGATTTACCTTCTGGACTATTATCAGTATAGGACTAGAGAATGTGTATAAGCACACAGTAATTTGTCCATAAACAGCACCTATTTCTTCTGATATGTTATTCTATCTAATAAATAGGGAATATGCAAATTGACTGTCACAACATAACAAGATGGCTGTGCCCACAGCAGAGGCTGAGTTCCCGTAATGAGCTTTAAAGAGTAATCAGCAGGGACCTGAGGCTGCATTGCACTGGGCCAGGGCATGGGACCTGAGACTGCATTACCTGTCTGGCAGGGTTTGACAGGGGACCTCAGGGTGCACCCCTCACCCAGTGGGGCTTGATGGGGGACCTCAGGCCACACTCACCACCATGCAGGTTTTGATGGGGACCTGAGGCTGCCCCCCCCAGGCCCAGGCCAGCAGACCTCAGGCTGTGCCCCCACCCAGCAGGGCTTGAGGGAGACCTCAAGGTGTGCCCCCTGCCCTGGCTCAGGCTGTGGGACCTGAGGCTGCACCCCCCGACACCTGGTGGGGCTTGACAGGGGACTTCAGGGCCTGCTTCCTGGCCTGGGCTGGAGGACTTCAGGATACACCCCTCCGCCCTGGTGTCAGGTGAGGCAACCTGAGCCTGCATCCCTCACCCAGCAAGGCTTGATGGGGGAGGGGCCAGCCGGGTCTGGATCTAGCCCAGTCATAATGGAGCCGACCAAGTCTGGATCTTGTGTGACTTCAAGGTGCAGGTGGGTGGTGGGGGACTTGACTCTGGTTCTCATGGTGCACCCCAGACTCTGACAAGAGGAAGATTTTCATATACATTTTACTAATTTGCTTTCATCTCTGACACTTCTATTACAGAGAAAGGGCAAATAGCAATACTAAAATATTTCCTCTAAATAATTATCTTTTAATGTGCATGAATTTTATGCATTGGGTCACTAGTTTTTATCATAAAATGTTTGACAATTCTATTATAAGCATTGTATTCCATACAGAAGAGTGAATAAGGGATTTCAAATTCAATCATAACAGAATAATGGGTAACATGTATCAGACTTATTCTACCCCTACTCCCCAACTAATAGAACCAAGCATGTGATTAGACCTCTGGGGAGGGGAGACAGGCTGGGGGTTGATTCAGTCACTGTAACCACAGAGTTCATCAGTCACACCCATGTACCCCACAGCATGGGCTTCAGAGAGCTTCCAGGTTGGTAAACACATAGAGATTTGGGGAGAATGGGGTGCTCCATGTGAGAGCATGCATGTTCTACATATTTTTCTGTGCGTCTCTCTGTCGGTTGCCCCTGCTATCTCCTTTCCCTGGTGATCTAGTAAGTAAAATGTTTCTCTGGGTTCTGTGAGCAACTCTAGTAAAGTCATGATGGAGTCACTGGAATCTCCAGTGTTCAGCTAGTCGGTCAGCAGCACAGTGATAACCTAGAGTTGGCATCAGTGTTTCAAGTGTGGTGAGGGCGGTCTCGTAGGACTGAGCCCATCATCGGGGACCTGACGCTGTCTCTGGATGGAGGGGTGTCTGAGTTGAATCATGGGGTATCTAGCTGATGTCCAGAGAATTGTTGTGATCGGGGTGGGGGTGGGGGTGGGGGTCTCCTCACCCCTACATGTTAGAAATGAGTTCAGAACCTCTTAGACTTATACATTTAAGATTTGTGTATTTCACTCTGTGTCAATTTGCATTTTAAAATAGATAGTAAAAATACTGAAGACATTATTATTTAATTCCAAAGAGAACATTTTATGGACAATCCTGAAATTCAGTAGTGCTGTCTCTAGAGAGGATGTGGGCATACTTACATTTCAGATGTCTTTAGAATTCATGTATTCTGCTACACCCAAGGTTAATTAACACTCCCATTCATGTTTGGCATGGAAATAGAGAGCAACCTGCTATGGGTGTTCATTCCATTTTTCTATATTACTATGTTCTCAGTGAAGGTTAAATATACAGATTTATAGCAATGATGAATTCCACAGAAATATTGATATATAAATGGAATATTCTGAGTAAATATTTACTCAAAAATATTGCACATATGACAGTTTATTCACCTAAATAAAATTTTGTAAACAAAGTTTACCCTTAAAAGTGCCAAAGTATGTGTTTTTTTGCAAATGGGGAAACCGAAGCCCTTAACCACTAGACCATAAAGAGAGTGAATCAGACTTAGAACCAGCCCCAAAAACCTACTGTGATTAGATGCTACAAACTAAGTGAGCCAATCAAAGTTAGGAATGTTTTAAATATGCATAGATTGTTGTTTTCCAAGGCCTGTGGTTATGGAATGAAGAGGGGATGTGTTCTTGACTCTGAGAAACAGAGGGTTAGTTTTATAAATTCATGAGGTTCTGCGTTCTAGGCACTAAATGAGAAACTGTTGGCGAATGCCATATCTTTGTGGCAAAAGCTTTAAGATGCAAGATTCCTTTGTTTTGTCCTCTTGAACCTGAAATAGACTAGCACACTGAATGCTCAAAATCAAATATTGAGAGATGTTTTACAAAAGTGCCTGGGTATTTTCTCCTCCTCATTAAATGTCAGCACCTGAGGCTAACCTTGTAGACTGTATTGTCTGCTGGCTGACTAACCTTAGTCACTGGGCAGCCCTTTCCCACCTGCCTTCCTCTTTCTGAAAGAGCACTAAGCATTGCTTCCCCTGAATCCCATATCCAAAGTGATAAAGGTGATGCTTTTCTTTATAAGGTCAGGCAATTAGACACTAATTGGTTTTCTGGGTTCAAATTAGGACTCTAAACAACTCCTTGGGGCATTCCTTAGAGCATAGACCCTTGTTTATCCCCAAATGATTACAGGAAAATTCTTCTCTTAAAATACCAGGAAAGGTAGAATTAATAAAATATTGGTAACACGAAAACAAAAAGAAATAAAAGGAAACCAATAAACAGTCATGAATCGCTGAACATTTTACAGACATTACCTGCTTTATCCTTACTTTGGAACTGGGAGAAGTATTCCTATTCCAGTTCGTAGATTAACTGTGGCTCAGGGAGGTCATATTACCTGTACAGCCACTCAAATGCTAGGAGGTGACATTGGGATTTGAACTGGAGTCATTTTTTTAATAGTTAATATTTATGTCATGCCCACAATATGTCAGACATTGATCTAAGTGCACTTGTTGTTTGCTGATTGATTGATTGATTTGTTTGTTTATAATCTTTCTAGAGGCCTGGTGCACAAAATCCATTCGGGGGAGGGGAGGAACAAGGGGGTGTGTATCTCAGCCTGATCTGTACCCTCTCTAATTCGGGAGCCCTCATGGGATGTCCAACTGCCAGTTTAGGCCAAATCTGTTTGACCAGTTGACTGTATGCCCCCTGGTGGTCAGTGCATGTCATAGCAAGCAGTTGACCATTTTTAACATATCATTAGCATATTATGCTTTTATTGGCTGTTCGGTTGTTCTGCAGTTCACTCTGTTGGCATATTACCCTTTTATTACATAGCATTACTAACCTGTTCACCTTTTATTCCTCCTCACAAAAATATTCTTCTTAAACATGGAAAGGAGAATAAAATATATACCAAGGAGCCAAACTTGTTGGGTCCAGTTAGCCCTATGAAGCTTCCACCTCAGCTTTGTTTTCTCAATGTCAGTTCAATGAATTAAACCTTGCTGATAAAATTGAAGCTGTGAATCATGGAGCTCCACATTGTACTTCAATTTTCCACAGTGGGCTGTGGAATGTAGATTCCTGTCTAGTTTCTGTTTTTCCTCTGTCTGCTCTCCCCAGGTGATCACATTCAGGTCCTTGGATTAAGTTAGAGAATAGGTGGTGCTTTTCAAATCCCGCTCCCAGCCCATGTGTCTCTTTTGTGCTCCAAATTCTTGTGTCCAACTATGTCTTCATTTAGAAATTTCACTGATGTCTAGAATTCAATGAGCCCCCAACTGAACTCAGTCACCTGTCTGAAAAACAAATGCTATAAATTGATGAAGAAAGCATAAAAATAAGCTAAGGAAAGAAAGAGGGAAGGAGAATTATAGAAGAAAGGAAGGAAGGAAGGAAGGAATGAAGGAAGGAAGGAAGGAAGGAAGGAAGGAAGGAAGGAAGGAAGGAAGGGAGGGAGGATAGTTCTATCCTCTCTGTTTCACTTTGCACTAAAGTCCACCACCAGCCTCCAGTGGCCAAGCAGGCAACACATTTGACTATTTATTTGACTAGCCAATTAATGACCAGGACACACATCCTACATATTTCTCAAATATTCATCCATTTTTTTCATTGCTTTGCCACTAATATTGTATAATCTCTTGGCATCTAGACTCAGGATTGAACCACTAGCTTTCTAAAAGGATTTCAACTTTTTTATTGTCTACTCCTCCAACCCAGACTCCATGCTTTGAAAAGAAGTGAATATTTAAATCTGCACTGCCACTCCCTATTCCTGGAATGGAATAGGGTTTAAGGCATGGACTTCAAAGCCAGACTCCATTTACGACCTTGAGAAATTTACTTAACCCTCTATAGAACAGTTTTCTTTTCTGAAAAATGGGGATACTAATAATGATACCTACCTCACGAGTTGTTATCAGATTAAATGACTTAACACATGAAAAACATCTAAACTAATAAAAGCGAAATAGTAAAATTAACCGTTTCTCCGAGATAGGGTAAGCCACGTCCACCAGCCAATCAGAGAGGCTGTATGCAAATTAGCCCAGCCAACATGGTGGCCTCCACTCACGGACCTGAGTAAATGTTCAGGCAGCGTCTGTTGCAGCAGGAGCGAAAGGGAAACTGTTTTCCGCCCTTGGTGGGCAGGCTCCTCCGAAACATGTTTCAATAATGTAACAATCATAGAATCCTCGGGAGCTGAAGGAGACAGCAGGCCTGGCCTGACTTACTAAGAGTAACAAAGTCTCATTATAGACGCTGCGCTGCTGCGAGGTGAAGCAGAGGAGGTTTGTTACCTCAGCTTAAAGGAACAGTGTATCAATTATAGAAAATAAACCCCAGAACCAGCATCCAGCCAGCCTTGCTGGGACCTTGGGTCAATGGGAGCTGTGGGCAGCCTTAAAGCCCCTCACCCAGGCTGGTCAGGCACGCCAGCAGGTGGACATCCCCCGAGGGGTCCCAGACTGCGAGAGGGCACAGGCCGGGCTGAGGGACCTCCCGAGTGCACAGAGCGGCTGCAGGGCGGGACAGCGCAGGACCCAGGACCGGTGCGTGGGAAAGAGGCGGCAGGGTTGAAGGGGCATCGGGGAGCGGGTAAGAGGCGGTGGGGGTCGGCGGCCTGCTTAGTGGGCTTCCCAGGCCCTTTGCGGGGCATCGGGAAGTGGGTAAGAGGCGGCGGGGGCGTCTTGGCCTGCTTGGCGTCTGCCCAGGCTCTTTGCGGGGCACCGGGGAGCGGGAAAGCAAGGCTGCAGGGGCTGGGGTCCTGCTTGGCAGCTCCCCAGACCCCTTGGCAGCACCGGGAAGTGGGAAAGGAAGGCAGCAGGGGACGGGTGAGTGGGAAAGAGTTGGTGGCCTGCTTGGCGGCTCCCTAGGCCCTTTGGGGGTCACTGGGGAGCGGGAAAGCAAGCTCTTGGGGGCTGGAGTCCTGCTTGGTGGCTCCCCAGACCCCTTCTGGGGATCAGGGAGCAGGAAAAGGCTGGCCTGACCATGAGGCGGGGTTTTCCCTGCTTTCTGGTGGCTGGAGGAAGATGGGCAGTAGGCAAGCTTGGGAGGCAGGCCGCACCCAGCCCTGGCCACAGCTCAA
>PVJC01046372.1:0-13328 GCA_004026665.1 Murina feae
TCCTCGTATTTTCATCAGCTACAGTCCAAACGTCGGCATGGCCACCTAGAGCTTGTGGGCTGGATCCCATCCCACAGCCGGCCTCTTCCCTCAGCCCTCACCCAAGGCACTCCAGCCACACAGAGCCTCTTGGGTCCTTACCTGCCCCCAGCGATCTGCACCTCTAGGCCCTGGGCCTGTGACTTCCTCTCCCTGGAATGCTCCTGGCCCCAGCGCCCCTGGCCAACGCCCGTTCCTCTGCCTAGTGTGCTGGGTACAGTAAGGCGCCAGAACAGGCAGCCTGGGCTTGAATCTTCACACACTCGCTGTGTGACCTTGGATAGGTTGCTTAACCTTTACGAGCCTCATTTTTCTCGCTTCTACAATGAGAACAGTAATTCTACTTCATAGGGTCATGGTGAGAATGAAAGGAGACGATGCACGCAAAGAGCTTCGCACCATGCCAGGCACGCAGAAGGTGCTCAATACATGCTAACTGCAAGCAACCGCCTGGAAGACTCTTGCAAAGAGCCCAAGGTGGTCAGAAGAGTTGGCAGTTCTCCCCGAGTATGTGCCCCTGCCGCACTCCCCCTCCCCCACCACCATCGCTAGAATGCGAGATCCCTGGGGGCTGATCTCCAGCACCCTGAACACAAAACCTGCGTGTTGATTGGCTAACTGATGACAGCCATGATGGCAGCTCCCATTTGCGTGAGTACCCGCCTACGTGTCGGTGCTGGCCAAGTCCTTTCCAGCGTGTCTTGAGGTCAGCACTTTTGTTATTTCCGTTTTACAGGTGAAGGTGCTGAGGCTTAGAGGGTATAAGGCAAGGGCTGGAGAAGTCGACTGTTTGTGATCCTATGGACCTGGTTCAATTGATGCAGGAACTGAGGCTTCATGGCCGAGAGGCTAACTGTCCCCGTTCTGTCTCTTCCTTTTAGTTCCGGGGGCACAGGGCCACCCAGCTTGCGACCATACGTCTCAGGATACCTTACAGCTAGATGCGGTCATAACAAGTCTGAGGCAATGCCGAAGCAGAAATGAGACCTGCAACTTCCTCATCACTTCCTGCAATACGATTACTCTCTCCACTTCCTGGCGGGCTGGAACCAACGCAGTTCCTCTGGGGAAACAGCTTCTACCACCGAGATGAAGACAACACCCCGAGGGTAAGGGCAGTAAGACAGGGGTTGGGTCCTGTCCTGGATGACATCATGGAGCAGAGCTGCCTACTCACCAGGCTCAGCCCCTACCTCCGAGCGAGTAAGTGAAAGAGAAATAAACATCCACTTTGCTTGAGCCTGTGTGTTTGGAGGTTTCTGTGTTACGGAAACAGCCTGCAGCTCATCAGGAGGTCCCTGCCCAAGTCACACAGCTTCTCTCTTTTGTTTGTTTCCGTAGCGTCCTGGTACAGGAGAGACGTTTCTGGCTTCCCTCCTGCTACTCGAGGCATCAGAAGGAAGGACGAGAGCTGAAGCAGCCCAGCGAGGCTGTGGGCCCAGCGGCGGCACGCACGTCCCCGCCGGAGGTCTCCTGCCACCTCCCCTCGCAGGAAGGCCAGAAAGAGCAGCCAGCTCTCGGGGGATGCTGCTCCCCAGATGGAAATCTCCCGAGCAAGTCACTCCGCACTCCCTCAAGGGCCACCCGTGACAGCCTCTTGTGAAAACAACCCTCTGGTGGCTATTTCTACACTGGAATGATGACAGTTTGGGATCTGGGTTTCCCTCCCACACAATGACTAGACAAAACCGCTTCTTTTCCTTCAAAGCACCCTGTGCGCCTCTGTGAAGATGTTCTCTTGCTATTCCCAGCATGTCCCTGGAGGCTGCGGGTGTACCTTACCGCATGCAGGGCATGTGCTGCTGAAATATGAACCAGCCCACGTTTCTTCAGGACCTCAGCCTTTTAAAATGTGTGCGCTGAGCTTTCCATTCAGAGGAGCGCTGTTAGGAATCTACGCATCAAATGAGCCATCACCCCCACTGCACAGGCTTTTATAAACCTGATTATGCCATGTCTCTTTTCCTGAGCCTCGCAGGTCTTTCTCGGCCACTCTGCCGCTCCTGGGCGTGCAAACGCAGTGTGCCAAGCGAGGCGCCTCCCCCCGGAGGAAGCTGGGGTTCTCTTCGCTGTGGCAACTACGGCTCTCTCTGCGCCAAGTAATGAAAAACTCAGATCAAAATGGCTTACGAGGATTTCCTGGTTTCGGTAATGGGAAGGTCTGGAGGTAGAACGGGTTTCACTCAAAATGCCACCGAGACCTGGGGCCTCTGTGGTATCAGCATCTCCCTAGGGTGGGTGTTCCCCGTGGTGGCAAACCCAGGCTTTGCACCACATATACCATCCAAGGCAAAAGAGAGAGGGCGGTTTCCAGAATCTTCTCCAGAAGAGTGATAGCGACTTTATTACAGCAGCCTCTGGCCAATGTCTTCTGAAGCCTCTTTGGACCAAACCGGGTGACACGTCTATTCCTGGACCAGTTTCTGTAGCCAGGGAAATGCTGTGTGTTGATCAATCGTGTGGCAAAGAAGATGGAGTCATCCTGATTGGATTATACCAATGACAGACAATTCCCCCCAGGCCACTGGGCTGGACACAGACAAGGAGCGGAACGAATGCTGGGGAGATGATCAGTGGTGGAAGATGCCATTAACTTCCTTTGGCAGCCACACTGCATAGCTGACTCATAAATTTTCTTTCCGACTGAAATCCTCAGGTCTTTCTGATAATACGTTCATCCATCACACTGTAATGGTCCATTCGTTCTTTAGACCTGTGGCAAAGACTTCAGACCTATCCCCAACACTGTCCATCTGATTCCGTGAGCTCAGTTGATTCTGTCATCCAAGCTTAGAAAACAAAATCTCTCCTGACCAATCTCTACTCCCTGCACTTGCCGGCATGATTTACACTTTCTCCTCTCAGACCCCTGGCCACAGCAAGGTGAGTGCTGCCCGTGGCTGCGGGCCCTCTGCCCTGCGTCTGAGCGCTGCTGCTCTCAGCAGGCCATGGTGAGGGTTCCCCACTCACTTAAAACAGTGTGAGACGCGCCGTCGTCTCTACAAAATTAAACTGGAGAGACAACCAAAGCAAGTCCCTACATTTACAGAGAAGTACTGTCCACCGAGATGTGAGAGGATATCTGGAAGAGATTGGAAAGAACTTATAAAAAAAACAGAAGATTCTGAGCTCAGATAACTTCACAAGCTTCTCTGAGAACCTGTTGCCCTTTAATGAAGCTGGAGACTGGAGACGATGTGTTGTGGGCAAGGTTTATGCACGGAACCTAACCAGCAGACCCAACTCAAAGAAAATGTCTTGGCCCTACATCAAAAGCTTGGCACATGGATGTACATTTACATGTCTTAAGTTAAAATCAAATATTTAAATGTTTATCTGACTTACTTGATTATCCAGCCAACTCTTGCCTTCCACCATGAGACATTAAAGGGCTTCCCCTATGGCTATCCCACTCCACACACACACCCCAGCTTCCTGCGATTCAGAACTTTACCGGCCCGTCATCAATCTCCTCCTCAAAGGAGTGAGACGGTTGCGAAAGGCAGGCCTGAGCTTAGCATCCTCTCTGTGCCAGCAGGTCTGCTTCCACCGTGATGTGTCGGGATGGAGGAGGTGCTTTATAACAGGGAGTGTGAACCTGTGGGGCAGGTGGGATTTGGCAAGAAGGGGGGCGGGTTAGACCAGCTGGGAGGGTAGTCATGTCTGCAGGGGAAGAGAACATGGGTGCTGGCAATGAGAATGGAAGGAACAGGTGAAAATGGGTCATTACAAAGGGATAATCAACAAGACTGGCGGATTGGTTGAGAAATCAAAGAAGACCAAGATGGGGTTCCTGGGGTTTCTCCTCGGCCTACACAGAGGGATACATTTTGGCTTGTGAATGAGATTTCAGATGTTCTAAGCTTGAGGTCAGAATACTTGATGTTTCCAAAAAGACTAGAACGTGGTAGGTGGACAACTCGGACCCACCTACATCTCACCTCTAAGAATAAATGAAGTCACTGGGATAAGAACTATAGAAGGCAAGGCTCACCCCTGAACACACCCCCATTTCAGGAGCTGGAGGAGAAGGGCAGAAATGTGGGGAGGCACCTGCTCATGAAGACAAGGCAAAGAGATCTTCAAAGGGAAAAGAGGTCCATGTGGCCTAATGCTTCAGGGGCATCCGTGGGGAGATCCAGGTACATGGCTGCCCAGGGGACCACTCCTCCTGCAGGGGCCAGAAGCAGCTAGAAGGGATGTTAGGGGAAGGGGATGGTGCTCAAGAAAAAAAGAAACAGAGCTTACCCCTGAAGCGTCACTACCGAGGGGAGGAGAGAGAAGATAAGCTCCCAGCTCCCCTCATTATGCAGGACACGTTCTTAGGAGGATAGGTAGAAGCCCAAAGCTCAGGAAGATGTGCTTCAGACACTGAGGGGCAGCCAGGCTGGAGGACGGGGAGCACAAGCCATCAGGGCTCACCCCTGGGTACCTGCCTCCTCCAAGATTAACAACTCACCGTCCTTGAGCAGAGTTCCTCTCCAACAGCATGGCGGCGGAGGTCTGCACAGGGGACCTTGTCAGCAGGACCTCGGCTCCTGGCTACACAGAAGAGTCCAGCTTCTACTGCCTTGCCATCTCAGGCCTGGTTCCTGCAGGGGGTCTCCTCCCCCAGGGCCAAAGGCTGACGTGTGTGATGGGGGGTTGTTGGGGAGACCATAGAAGCCACTGGGAGCCTCCCTAGATGTGATGTCTTCCCAGCCAGATGTACCTGAGACTCTTAAGTCAGTTTCTATAAACCCATAGAAAGGGTTTGAAGTAAAACAGGAGGGAGGAAGGGAGGGGAGGCAGGAGGAAGGCTAAAGAACAAAGGAAACTCAGGGTGGACAAGGAGAGCTTAACCGCTGCCTGGGAATGGGAACATAAGAGCGGGAAAACTGTACTAAAACCTGCCACTGCAAACGTCTTCGGGTTGACCTTCACATTCCCAGCATGGAGCCCAGGACTCCATAAGCCTCCACAAATACCCATGACCAAGCACCGGCGCCTCGGCCCTACTACACACACTCGGGACGTTCTAGCTCTCCTAGGTGGCCGAGGTTTGAACATCTCGTCTAAGATGAGAAATGGGTGCTTTGCGCATCATTCCTTCTACCTTCCATTTCTTCCCATGGCGTCGCCACCCTCTTTCCAGTCCTCGAGGATAGCCTACTAGCAATTGGAGCTCATCTTTCCAACCTTTCTCCTCTTCATTTCTACCAGCGACATCATATTCATAATGTTAACGACAAGTCCTGGCAGCTGTGGCTCAGTTGGTCGGGCGTCATCCCGTGTAGCAAGAGATTGCCAGTTCCATGAGTCCCAGTTGGGGCACATGCCTGGGTTGCATGCAGGGGGCATGCAGGAGGCAGCTGACTGACATTTTGCTCTCACATCAATGTTTCTCTCTCACTCTCAAAATCCATAAAAAATATATTTTTAAAATAACAGAAATAATAATGAATAAGCATTATGATGGTACCTTAAAAATAAAGTAGGTCATCTTTGCCTTAGCTCATTTGCTCTTCACAGGCGCTTTTTGTGAGGTCGCTGGGGATTATTAGCTCCATTTTGCGGGGAGGACACTGAGGCTCGGAAAGGGGGAATGACCTCCTCAAAGCACTGACATGAGCTGCTGGTATCGCCTGAATCAGAAACCAGGTCTTCTGACTGTGGCCAGTGCTCCACCTCCGATATCCTGTTGCCTCTGGACGCCCTCCCTCTCACCTCTAATGCATCGGAACTCAAGTTCTCCTGGGTCTGCTCCTCAAACAACATGTAGCCCCAAACTCTGTCCCTCTTTCTGGCCAAAACCTACATCATTTCTTCCATTTCTTTTCTTTAAAAGAAAGAAAAAAAATCTCCGTTTCCATTGCCCACATTTTGGAAACACTGTGTCTCTCCAGCTGTTATCAGTTCTTCCTTCTGTCCTTTCCTCTGTTCATTCCAAGATGCCCCACACAGGAAAGAAAACGATAACGTGGCTACGTTCACCCAGCTGTCTGGCCATTACCTGCCACGGAACACGGAAAAGGCTTCAGCTTCAAACATGCATGTGCACCCCCTCTGATTTCTATGCGACGTATGCCAAATGCGAGGACTCACACCCTTGACCCAAAACTCAGAGCTAGGTTACCCTAACTCACCCTTACTTAGGGTAAGGGTGATGGTCTGCCTTACATTTCCTAGAATAAGGGCAGCGAGAGGGTACCTCTGCCAGTGGGGAGCCTGGACACCTGAGTCCTAGCTTAAGGGATGCACCCCTGGGTGGTGGTGGGTCACTGATAAAGTCATAAAGGAGTGGCAATTATTGTCAAAATGCTTAAATCACTGACAACTACACAAAACGCATGGTCTGGGTATTCATTTGGGACTCTGATTATTTGTCGGGCATGCTGAAGGGTGAGAACCGGTGAATAGTAGGAAAGGGGGTGTGTCTGAGCCTTCCCATCACTGTACCTTGAAGTACTTCCCATCCATGGTGGTTTGTGGGGGGCGGGGGGATGGACAGGGGACTCAGCAGGCCGCTCACCTGGGGTTGAGTCTACTCTACCTTAACACGGAGCCCCCTTTAGTTAGTGGCAGGGGTGGCTGTCATGAGTATTAAAGAACACAGTGGGGCCACACATCTTCAGGGAGTGAGGCTCTCCAATTAGCTCCCTAGTGACGCCAGTAGAATGACCTTGTACAGTCAGTCGCTTCATCTCTTTGACCAGCAGTTTCTAAAATACCTCAAGGTGCCCCAAGATCTGGTGGCATCACATTAAGGGCTCCCCTGGGTTGAGAGGGGTGTCCTAGCCCATGGGGCCTCTCTAACTTCAAGGCCATATCACCATTAGGTGATGAGGCTGGGATTTGAACTTGGGCAGCCTGACTCCAGAATCAATGCCCTTAACCATTGTGCTATACTAACACTTCCTGGGACTCACGCTACACAAACCAACGAGGCCGGACCACACATAGTGAGACTGACCTTTTAACAATCCAGAACCTTCCACATCCACATGTTCTTTGAGAAAGACCCTTTGGGTGTTGGGAAGGCGGGGTGAGGACCGCTCGTTTATTTCAACCATGACACCGTCACCCAAAACACCCAGGGGGACTGTCTCAGGAGCCGCCTTCAGGAGTTTCTCAACATTCCCAGGGTGGCAGCATCAACCCCTGAATGCAGAGAGCACTTTCATATCCAGTCCCAACCCTTGGGTGTCACACCCGGTGAATCCAGGCTCCAGGACCAAGCGTGGGTGAAGTCGTTGTTGGATAAGGACGAATCACGACTGCGAAGGAACGAGACTGGCTTCCTCTCACCCCCCACACCCAGGGCTGGTCCAGCAGCTCCTCGGGCCAGTGGAAGAAATGTTTCTCCTCCCAAGGTGACCGCTCAAGCGGACGGGACACTCGCCCGGGGACTGGGGTCTGTGTGGTGGAAAACACGGAGAATCGGCTCCGTCCTTTGCAGTCACACCTCTGAGGGCGGCGAGTCATGAACTTGGAGTTGTTTTTCCAGCGGTGGAGATGAATTTCCACTGGTTCGCACCCCCGCTCCACCACTCTGCCTCGCAAGGAATGACACACATTTTCGAGAAGGCTGGCCAGGTGAGAGTTCAGCCCAAGGCCGCGCACAGAGAGCCGCTGGGTGACCCCTGACGAGAATGAGTCACCGCGGGGAGCTCCGGCAGGAGTGAGCTGGCCGCGTCCCATCCGTCATCCTCCTGAAAAAACGCAACCGCGAGGGTACACGCCGCCACCCTCCCGACCTAGGCTTCCCCTGACGCCGGTTAGATTTCAGTGCCGCAAGCAGGCGGCACCGAAGCCTTCGCTCGGATGCTCCCTCCACTGCCTATGCGGTGCCCTCTGCTCTTGTGACCAGCAGACCGGTTCCCTGAAGTCTTCACTCCACACATCCACGCTCCCTGGGCCTCCTGGGCTGGCTGCTGTCCCCAGGCAAAGAGTTCGGGGTGCTGGGAATGGGCAACAAGAGCCACGCATCGTCCAGGCCCTTTTCCCAAACGGTTTCCCTCTTTTCCCCGATCCCTTATAAGACCATCGAAAAATAGTGGGGGAACCAGTTCAGGAAAACACCCAGCGAGGAGGTGCTGAACCTGCCGGGCACCAAGAGCTGATGTCCCAACAGCCAGTCCTGCTGAAGAGGCAGCGAAGGACACGCTCACAGCAAGCCCTCGCCCAACACCTACCTCGGCCAGGCGCCGAGCGAGCTGGACTCTGCTGTTTCGTGTGGGGAAGGCACAGCTGGGACAAACAGGTGCGACTCTCAGCACGTCTCTCCAAGAGCTGGCCTCGGGAGAAAGGCCACCGCCGCTGGCGGCCGCTGGATCTGTGCCAGGGTTAAGGGTAAAGGGGATTCCTGCGCTGGGTGGAAGGTCAGGTGTTGGAGAACCCCCAGAGTCCTCTCCACCCTTAAAAGTTAACCAGTCCCTGAAAATCTGATGCAGAGCAAGATCCACACAAGAGTACGGCCCAGCCACCACGGGCGTTATCGCCTTCCCTGGCTATTGCGGTGGAAAACCTGCCCTAAATTGTGCCCTGCCCTGATGAACTCCCGGGCAGGATGGGATGGAGAACCCTCCCAGGGACTTGCTTTAAGAGTTCAATTTCTTCCCAGATGACTCACCCACAGGTTCTGCTCCCTGAAGCACCCCCCAACACACACATCTCCACCAGCTCCCACCACCGTGCCTCGCACTTGAGGCAGGTGCCCGGGGCCCCGGTGGGAGGCCCGACTCCTCCGAGCCACTGAGCCACGGGCCGCCACGGGCCGCCACCACCATTTGCAAAGCGGGGCCCTGCGCAGCTGCCTCCACCGGGCACAGGGAGGCGCGCCTGCCAGCCTGCTTTCAATATCCGCTCGTCCCTCGCCGGCCTACCAGCCAGACGGTCCTCCCCCCCCCTCACCCCTTTCTCTTTGAAGAAAAGTGATTTAATTTCATGAGACTTGGGGTAATCATGTTATGATCTTCAACATTAACCAGAACCAACTCCCTGCTACAGGAGGGCGGGGAAGGAAAGGGGAAGAGAAAAGTAAACAGGCCCATTCGGGGTTGCCAGAAATGAGAGGAAAAAGAAAATCACAGCAGCTGCTCCGCTGGTTCCCTGATGAGGACGGGCCTCTGCCAGAAGCGGGGCCTCTGTGCCAAGGTTTCTGGAAACAAGGAAGTTGGGCTTGGCAGGGCCTCCGTGTCTACAGGTTAATCAGCTCGGCTCTGGTGGGGGCAGATACTGGTTTTCATTCCTTCGCCTCCCCCCTTATTCCCACCCCACCCCCACCTCCACGCACTTCCCACGGCTCCCTGCACGCCTGCGGGGGGGGGGGGGGGGGGGGGTGTTACCTGGCCTCAGTCACCTGAGCCTCCCCGCCTCCTCTCCCCGGCGAGCCCAGGGCACAGAGCTGCCCCAGGCTGGCTCAGGCGGCCACCTTAGATTTCCCTGTAGGGCTGCGCCTCCGCACCCTTCCGACCTCTCAAAGCTTTCTGGACAACAAAAGCAGGCTTGACGAGAAGGCTGGGTCCAGAGACGGCCGGAATAAGTCAGAAGGAGGGGGGCTCTAAAAAAGACCAGGAGGAATTCAGGGCACAACCCCAGAACAGTGCATCTAAGGGTTAGCTGGAGCCAGCGAGGAATTCTCATGAACAATGGTCCTTCTTGGCAGCCAGTGCAAGGGTGTGGTGCTCGCTTGAAAAAACAGCAAATAACCCGGCTCCAGGGCCACCAGGGAGGGGCTGGTGTGAGGCTGGAAAGATGGGGCGAGGGGCTTCCTGCAGACACCCAGGAAAGGGAGGTCACAGAAGGTGCTCCCCTCAGGGCGCTGGGCCCAGAGACCTCTCGGCAGAGCTCAGCTCTCCAGGGGCAAACAGCTCCGTCTCCCAGCCCTGGCCGCCCTCGCATCTCTCTGGGTGCCTGTCTGCTCAGGTCCCCCAAAGGCCAATGTAGGTTTCCTGGCCCCTCCACAGGGATGCTGAAACTGCCCCCTCCGCTAGGGGCTGTGGCACGTAGGGACCACCATGTCATGCAAGGCACCTCCCACACCCCATCTCTCAGGCTCACCAGCGTCCCTCAGACTTTAGGTTGGAACCCAGAGAGCCTGAGGAATTCTGCAGGGAAACAAGACGCAGGTCCCGACTGCAGAGACATATGTTTGCAGTTTAAGTCCCTTTCTCGGGTGCGGGGGGAACAATTCCAGTGAAATCAGCCACCGCGTGACTGCCACATTGTCCCCGGGCCTCCGTGCCAGGCTGCCGACTGACGGGCATGTGTGTGGGGTCCCCCTCCGCCCAGGCAAGCAGGTGGGAACTCCCTCCAACCCAGGGCCGGCGTAGCCAGGTCCTCCAGTGCCAGGCGTAGGAACTAGAAATCATTTTAATACTTTTTTTTGTCTTTGCAAACACATTTTGGTTCGCTAGGTTTTGGAGTTTGTGGGTGTGTTTTTTTTTCCAACTTCATATAAAAAATTTAATTTAAGATAAAGGTCAGGCGGAACAGAACAGGAGGGATTACGAAGTCTCATTACTGAGGATGTAAAGAGATATTATTATATTAGAAAGTGATCAAAACAGGCTTAGAGCACGCCCAGAACCATGTCAGGAGCTCACCAGGCATTCCAGACCCTGCCCTTTAAATGCCCGAGACACACGAGAGCACATCACCGCGTCCCAGGGCATCAGCGCCACATCTGTGTCCCCGAGAGAGCAGACTCCTCGGGCAGCTGACAGGGTGACAGAGAGCTGACAGGGTTGGTGAGCCTTGGTGGTTTGTGGCTATTCTCTCAAGACAGACAGTCCCCAGAGGTTGGAGAGTGAGGTTGGAGGGCTGAGGTCCGCGGGGAGCGGGACAAGCTGGTGACCAGAGGAGGACTCTGGTGGGAAGCAGCATGGTGGCCCCACCCGGGGGGGGGGGCACAGCACTTGTGTACAGAGCATCCCAGAAGGCTCGGGGAGCCCCAGGTGCGGGTGTGACCCCATAAAGCACATGTCTCCTCACTGAGCTCCAAGCCTGTGGCAGCTTCAAGTAGATAAGGGATTCATTCCGGTTCTCATTCTGCCTTCCCATCACACTGCGCTTCTCCAGCGTCTCAGGGATCCCGACAAAGGAGCTGTGACCATGCTCTGTGTCTCTAGTTCCTCTCTAAACAGTGCAGTGAGTTCAGACAAAACTCCCTCTCCGGGAGGGGCAACCGCAGGTGAAATTTTCTGAGTCGTCCTAACCAGGAGCTTAAGTCAAAGCGACCCAGAAGGCTTAGCGCTAACTTTTACGGAGCACTCACTTGGAACCAAATACTGTCCCAAGCACTGAAGCCGTCTCATTTAACTCACAGCAGCCACAGGAGGGGCATGAATATCACCCGCGGTTCACAGAGGGAGAACCTGAGTCATCGAGGAGCTGAGACACCTGACCACTGTCACCGGGTTAGTACGTGACGGAAGTGGTGTCTGAGCCTGGACACTCTGGCACAGGAGCCCGCCCGCCTCTTGGGGCCTCTGGACGAGAAGAGGAAGTGTGCGGCTCCCGGCTGCTCCGACACACAGGCCTGGGAGCACAGCTGGACGGACTCACTTTCCCCAAAAGGCTGCCTGCTTGTATCGGGGTTACCCACCAGCATCTCCCCAGGAAGACGGTACAGAGGTGATTCCATCGGCCTGTGGCATGACACTGGGTCTTGAACACTCATCAAGGGGGGCAAAGGTGAGACCTAAGTAGGATATCCACACTTCAAACATTTTCTCAAAAACTGACCCGTCTTTCTTCACGGGGAGCCACGGGAATCCCGAGCGATACCTCACTCAGATCCTTACATTCTTACTTCAGGTTCCCTCTCAGCCCTTCTGTCCCCACATCCCAAGAAGCGAGGGAAAGCAAGGGAAGACCTCAGCGTGGAGAACGCGGGGAGCTAAGGAGGGAGACAAACTCAGACGACAAAACTCTTCTTGGAAAGAAAAGGGCCTTCTTGGCTCCGTTATATGTCCTAACAAAGTGGAAGTGATGACTCCATATTCAAACTACAATCGTTTATGGGCAGAGGCCGCTGAGGGCTTTTTAATTATGAAACATGAAAGACAAAAAAACGGCCATTCTTCTGCTCTGGAGTAACAAGCCCATAAAGTGGAAATTAAACTGATCTGTAAAGAAGACCAGAAAGAAATGTTCCTAAGACTTAATTTCCACTCTTTTTTTTTTAATTCCCATAACTATAAACTAGTTGAATAGACCTTTAAAATGTTTTAATAGGAAAATTCCTGGGAGGGGAAGTGCGATGTTGGTGTCGCAGAGGTTCAAATTTAACAGCTGAGGAAAGTGTCTCAGCAGCCCACAATCCCCACAGGATTGTGAAATTCATCAGCACAGGACTCTGGGTACCGGGTCTTCACACACACACACACACACACACACACACACACACACACACACAACATGCGCGGTGGAAGATGCCAGGAGGGAAGCTGGAGGCCCTGTGCAGGGCAGGGAAACTCAGCATGCTGCTTTGATGCTGATGGAGGGGTGCAGCGGTGTCCAGGACGCAGGACATCAGCCAGGACAGGAGCTAGGGGGCAGCGTGTTTTGCTGCCCTGTTATCTGGAAGTCAGCCACTCCCCACTCGGGCCTTGTAGGTCCCCGCACTGAAAACTTGAAGTGGACACACTGTTCCCTCCTAAGGGTCTAAAGTGAGAAAGATCCTATGAAAAGGGGAGGGTGCCTTAACTAGGGAACATCATCTGACTCTACTCACACCGAAAAGGTACTTTATAAGCGCATCCATCCCTTTTTAAGCTTGGCCGTTTTTCCATTGACCCAACCAATAACCCTTCACTAAGTGTCTCGTCAGAGGCACTGGGCTGGGAGACACAACCTACACGCAGGGGCGGCAGGCGCAAGTGTGAGTCTGCACCGGGAGACCCAGCACCCAGGCAGGGAGCATCTGGCTGAGGAAGGATGGACGGACGAGGAATTCATCCCCCATGCCTGGAGCCCTACCCCATCTCACCTGCCAAGGGGCGAGGCAGGCAGAGAGGCCCAGAACTCCGGCCCAGGCCCAAGGGCACTTGTACAGCACAAACCTAATGGGCCATGGGAGGCGGCTGAACAAGTTAGACAGATGGACGTCAGGGATATAGACTGAGAAGGGCCTCGATCCCGTGTGAATAAGGAGATTGGACTTGATTCTGCAGAAGACAGGGATGAAGAGTCAGAATCACAGGGAGGCGGAGGCCTGGGGTGGGGGCAGGGACAGGCTATTATACAGAAGGGGTCAACAGGAGAAAAAAGGGGACATCTGTAATACCTTCAACAATAAAGATTTT